>CM042561.1:12146945-12386945 GCA_023630585.1 Cranoglanis bouderius
AAAACAGATATATGTTTTAGATATTCCATTTACAAAAGCCTATTTGATTTCATTTGTTTATTTTTTTTTCCAACTGTTCTTCACATATGAGGCTATTAAATACAATTCCATATGTTCTTTTCTCCATGGTCCTCACTTAGTGACAGTTTGTGACAGATCACTTATCGCATTTGTCACAGATTTTTCTGCTTGCAAGTTGTACGTAAATGATGTACACCTCTGATTTTGGCAGTTCATGCTCAGAGGTATTAAGGAGCAGCTAGTGCACACTGCCAAACAAATTACATCTCAAAGCAGCACCAACTACTGAATAAATCTGTGCTTCCTAATGGTGCCCTAGTGTAGCCCATTTTATTAGTAGAAGTGAAGGTACAATAAACTGTAGTAAATCACAGTCATGTTGTGTGGCAGAACATTTAGAAATGTCTCATCTCGTAATCCTTCAAGACCTTATAAGAGTAAAAAATCCACCCAAGCGTTGATTTGCTAAAAGTTTTGAGTGTGTGAAAACACATGCAAACTTGATAACTAACTCCTCTCTAACAGGGTTTTAGCTTGATAGTACTCTTTAACCCTGACCTATTCGTACTAGCATGAGGACGTTTGTGATGGAGACTACAAAGCAGTTTTATTAAGGACATTTGCCAAATATTGTAAGTGTAAAATGTAAATTTAAATAATTACACCAATCACAACATTAAAACCACAGACAGGCAATGTGAATAATATTGATCATCTCGTTATAATGGCACCTGTCAAGGGGTGGGATATGTTAGGCAGCAAGTGAACAGTCAGTTCTCAAAGGCAGTGTGATGCTCTGGGCAATATTCTGCTTGGGTCCTGGCATTCATAAGGATGTTACTTTGACATGTACCACCTACCTAAACATTGCTGCAGATCAAGTACACCCCTTCATGGCAATGGTATTCCCTAATAGCAGTGGCCTCTTTCAGCAGGATAATGCACCCTGGCCTCCAGATTCCCCAGATCTCAATCCGATTGAGCATCTGCAAGATGTGCTGGACAAACAAGTCCAATCCATAGAGGCCCCACCTCGCAACTTACAGAACTTAAAGGATCTGCTGCTAACGTCTTGGAGCCAGATACCACAGCACACCTTCAGAGGTCTTGTGTAGTCCATGCCTCAATGGCTCAGAGTTGTTTGTGTGGCACAAGGGGGACCTACACAATATCAGGTGGTTTTAATGTTATGGCTGATCGGTGTATGCAAACTGATTTACAAACAGGGTCAATTTGAACAAACTACTATGTGCTGTCCTTTTTGAACACGTGCCCTAATGAATATGCAATTTGGAAAGAAATGTGAGTCAAGAGCAGAGTCAATTCAAACGAAGTTTTTAAGTCAAGAAGAGACTTTTGGAATGATGTTTTGCCAAGTCTTTATAAGTAGAATGTTTCTCAAAATGATGCATTAATATTACTATGTTATTTTACATACAGTTATGTGAAAAAATAAGTATGCCCCGTGGAAATTGTTGGGGGTTTTTTTTGTTTGTTTTTTTGACATACTGTATTTGGACAAGCGAACATTTGATCATCTTTGAAACAGTGCCTAATAATAAATTAAATTAATAAAAACAGTGCCTAATTAATAAAGTTGCTATACTATAAAATTAGCTTTTTCAATCATTTATTCAACAGAAATATCAATAGATATGATACTCTTCTGTGGAAAAAGTAAGCACACCCTTGGCTTCAGAAGCTAGTATTGCCTCCTTTAGCAGAAATAACTTCATGTAGGCGTTTTGCATAATTGTCCACCAGGCTTGCGGGAATTTATGGTCCACTTTCGATTCAACTTCAACTTTTGGACAGATGGCCTCATATTATCTTCAAGCACTCTTTGCTATGATGCAGAATTCATAGTTGAATCAATGAATGCAAACTGTCCAGTCCCTGAGGCAGCAAAGCAACCCCAAACCATAACATTTCCACCATCGTGATACACAGTTGGTACTTTTCTCCTGAAAAGCTGTCTTTGGTCTGCGCCAAACATGTCTGCTGTTACTGTGGCCAACAACTCTATCATTCATTCATCTGAGAGCACATTATTACTTATTTTTTCACATGACTCTATATAAAGGTCTTTGTATATTTTATTTATTTTTTTTTTTTCTCTTTGGATTACAGTCCAGGTTTAAGTGCATTAACTGAATAATCATTTTGAAATATCCTCTGTGAACAGACTATGGAGCCTTAGGAAAGAATCAGCTTCTAAATTTGAATAGCCTTCTAACAGATCATATTCATGTTACCCCATGTTTATTTATAGTGATTTTCTTTATTCTTTTATTATTATTATTTATTTATAGTGATCTTCTTGTTCATAGAAATGCTTATAGACTATTACAGTATGTGCTTTTGCAGAATGCCATTGAAAGTAGGACATGCCAGAATGTTGGCAAAGTAATGCAAACTGAGCTTGTTAGTTTGACATGCAGCAGTCCTATACACATACTGTATAGATAAGTTTTAGGACACAGTGTGCTGTTTGCTCATAACATTTCTCAGGCTGCTACACTCAGAATATGGAAGGAACATTGAGGTCGAGAAAGCATGTTTGAACAGTGCTCTGCCAATTGGGCAGCTTTACTTTAGTTTGCTGTGGGAGTTTGATTTCCTGCCGCCTGGTTCCCACAAGGGAAACTGTGAAGGTTCATTTTAATTTATGGTGAGTTTAAGTTCTTTCACTGCCATACTGTCCATTTGGGACATTGTGGACATTCCATTCTGGAAAAACTTTAGTTTATTTATTTTTCATGAGAGGAAAAACACTCACAGCATCACTTCAATCAGTCACAATTTGAAAAGTTTGAAAAGTGTATATGGTGTGGAGTTGTCTGGATACACTCTGTCCTGAATAATCAGCAAGTCATCATTCTGTGTATACACAGTGTAATACCTAAACACAGCCTCTTGTGTTCTGTGTTTGGCCACAAACTCTTAATTTTCCTCTAGCACTTCTCATAATTAAATTATCATAATTAAAACCTGAAAAGTTCCCAGACCTGCATTCTTCCCTTTTATAACTACATACTTTTTTTTACTATTAGTTTCATTGCAGTCACAGAATAATTCATAGAAGTTACTAAATAACATACTGACAAGAATAATGTACTGATATTTTAATTGGTTAAATTATTGGCTTGAGTAATAAAAATCAGATAACAGTTTCTAGCAACAAAACCGGTGCAATATCAAAAAAAAAAAAAAAAGCTGTTCTATTTTTGTTGTCATTTGGCCAGTAAATTTGAAGAGACAACAATTCAGCCTGTCTTCAGACCACAAAATTGTCTGAACCATTGTTAATAAAAAAAATTTTCTCACAAATAATCAAAATGGAAGCTCAGATGTGGATGATCAGTGATATGTGTTAACAAAAGATTCAAACACATTGGGACATGCTGTTATAAGAAAATAATCAATGCAATAATCAGTGGTGTGATGCACCCAGAAGCTGATTGTTTTCCAATAACATCATGCCCCAAAGTCTTTTATTCTTTTTATACCACAGCAAACTTTTAAACAATTAATTTTTTAAACATTTATTAAAGAATGACATGTTTATGAGTATAGTTACATTTAATGTTGACAAGTAGGTTCCTCTGTTTTGAAGACTCGCTTGTTGGCAGAAAACGTATTGGCCGTACAAACAAACACTGGAGACGTTAAATAAATATCTGTTCACAGAAAGCTTCATCATATCAAAGACTAAATCTTTTTTCTTTTTTTTTTGGTTGTTAAATAACAACACAATCTGTTAATCTGTTTTTTATTTGTCTTATATTACAGTATATGGAATGTCCTCCATACAAGTCCATGTAAATGAGCTGTTGCTATAGTAACAGTAACATATTAGAATGAGCACAGTAATATAAACTTGCGATTTGGATCACAACAAGCATTATTTTCAGAGTTCCTGTTGTAGAAAACAAAAATGCAACAGCACTCTGGTATGAGACTTTAATCTAGAAATTTTTATATAAAAGTTATAGTTCAATGTCCAAATTATCCACTAGTGGCATTTAATAAGACTGTTATTACATATTCTAATGAAAACTTATTGATGCATTTTCAGTCTCTAGTTAATTACTCTTGCTAACACAGGGAAAGTTTTAATATAGCATGATTAATAAGCCCTATTTATCAAAATGGATCACTGTTGCAAGGGCTTAAACATGTTACTTTTTTTTTTTTTACATTTGCATGCAGTATTAGGTCGCTGTCAAGTTTATATGTAAATGACTGTTTACAAATTCAGATACAATTTGTTATGATTGTTTTTTTCTGTCAACAAGATTGCAATTTGTTTCAGCATGTGTTTGAGAGCAGAATACGAAAAGTAGTGGGAAACAGTTCAGTAACATACTGCAGTTCTTATGGTGAGTCGTTGTAGTAGTTAGTAATAATGCCAGTAATATCATATATTGGCACAGACTGATTTCACCAAAAATTCTACTACCACATGTTTAGAAAGTATGTACGATGGTAACATTCAGCACCAAACTCATACACTTGCTCAATTCCAGCATCACAATTTAAGAGGGAAGAGGCTACTACACATTTTCATGCCAACAGCCAAATGTCAGAGCCATATGCTCAACACACTTTCAGGAGAGTAAAAATACATTTGGTTGAGAAGGTTTAAGATCCCAGATACTAAGTGTTAATTTATGTGTCAATTTATAATCAGATCATTAGATTTTATGCATCATTAGTGGACATTTTGTGGGTAATTTGCATAGAATAATTGTGTGAATGATGTCATATGCAAAGTAGCAGGAGGAAGCAATATTACAAGGTTTTTTTTGTTTTTTGTTTTTTGTTTTTTTATATTGATAGACATCAGATATCAAGTAGTCTCCCAGAAGAGCGAGCTGAAACAGAAATTCAAAGATAATGCAAAAACTATGGTTAAAAATATCATGTGTACAGTCATGTGAAAAAATAAATACACCCCATGGAAATTGTTGTTTGTTTTGACATATATGGACAAGCAAACATTTGATCATCTCTGAAACTGCGCCTATTAATAAAGCTGATCAAATGACTATCAAATGACACATAAAATTGACATTATTTTTTTTCACAATTTAAGTTAACAAAAAATACAGATCAATCACATGGAAAAAGTAAGTACACCCCTACATTTATCACACCTTCAAATCCATAAAATTAGAATCAGGTGTTCAAGATTGGGTGCCAGTGATTAGAACCTGCTTAGGGAGTGCAGGTGGAACCTGTCTTATTATACCCCTCTCATATCTAGTGTCTGATGTTCCCTTTGCTATTGAGGTGTGTGGTGTCATCATGCTAAGATCTAATAAGTTCTATAAGGCCTTCAGAAAAAAAGGTTGTGGATGCCTATGAGTCTGTCAAGGGATTTAAAAAGATCTCCAAATTATTTGAAATACATCATTCCACTGTAAGGAAAATCATCTACAAATGGCGCAGATTTCAAACGACTGCCAATTTGTCCAGGACTGGCCTTCCCAGCAAATTCAGCCCAAGAGCAGACCGTCTGATTTAAAAAGAAGTTTCCAAGAACCCCAAAATTTAATCACAGGATCTGCTAGTAAGTCTTGCAACTGTTGGTGTCAAAGTGCATGCTTCTACAATAAGAAATAGATTGCACAAATTTGACCTGCATGGGAGGCGTACCAGGAAAACACCTTTGCAAGACTACAGTTTGCCAATGAGCATATAGGCAAAGACCAAGCCTTTTGGTCTTTGCCTAATAATGTGCTCTGGACAGATGAATCAAAGATAGAGTTGTTTAGCCACAGTAACAGCAGACATGTTTGGCACAGACAAAGCTTTTCAGCAGAAGCACCTCATACCAACGTTGAAGCACGGTGGTGGAAATGTTATGGTTTGGGGTTGCTGCACTGCCTCAGGGACTGGACAGCTTGCATTTATTGATTGAACTATGAATTCTGCATCATATCAAAGAGTGCTTGAAGATAATGTGAGGCCATCTGTCCAAAAGTTGAAGTTGAACTGAAAGAAGAAATGGAGGGTTATGGAATGGCCTAGTCAAAGCCCGGATTTGAATCCCTTTGAAATGTTGTGGGGGGATTTGAAACAGGCAGTACATGCAAGAAAACCCTCAAACATTTTGCAACTGAAAGAATATTACATGGAGGAGTGGTCAAAAATTCCAGGAAGCCGATGTCAGAGACTGGTGGACAATTATGCAAAACGCCTACAAAAAGTTATTTCTGCTAAAGGGGGCAATACTAGCTTCTGAGGCCAAGGGTGTACTTACTTTTTCCACAGAAAAATATCACATCTATTGATATTTCTGTTTAATAAATAATTTAAAAAGCTAATGTGGGTTTGTTGAAGTATATCACCTTTATTAATAGGCACTGTTTCAAAGAGGATCAAATGTTAGCTTGTCCAAATATGTCAAAAAAGCCAACAATTTCCAAGGGGTATACTTATTTTTTCACATGAATGTACACTCACCATCTACATTAATAGGAACACCTAGCAATGCATAAAATAAAGCAGATACTGGTGAAGAGCTTCAGTTAATGTTTATCAAACATCAGAATGGGGGGAAAGGTGATCTCAGTGACTTTGACATGATTGTTTGTGCCAGACAGGCTGGTTTGATCCTGACTTTTGATGATAGACCTGAATTTCTTTGTGCAATACCATCTTTAAAATTTTGAAATCTGCTCAATTAATATAATACACTTTAGACAATAGAGAAAATCAGTGTCTGAAAACGAATATATCCCAAATAAGAGCCTGAAAGAATGTTAAAACTGAACTTATTAAGCCTGTTAGGTTTATTATTACAAATGATGCAATGGTTCTGTTGGCAGTGCCACTGAGTCATGGGAGTATCCAGTGTTAGAGATGGGATTTTGTGTTTGGACCACATAGTCCGCCACTGCTGGCCTTTCTGCACTGACATACCAGGACCTGTGGAACAGATGTTAGCAACATACAGTATCTCAATAACAAAGACCCCCACACACATACACTGCCTTTAGCAGACGTGCATTCATATGGGCATGTAGCATGAAATAGAACTCATTTGTTAATGTGGTAGTGGTATTGCTTTAAGTATGAGGCTTATGTATTTAGAAATAGATGCACTGTCTAAAAAAATTCATATTCACATAAGAATTCATGTTCCTTAGAAGTCTGGCTTTTGTCTGTGTTATTCAGAGATATATTTGTGTGTCTCCCTACCAGCCCTAAAAATCTTACTGGAAAACCGTGACCTTGCTGGTCCGTTTGTCTCCTCTTGAAAGATGACATGTCACATTTCTTGCAAGCAGAACAAAAGCAGACCATCTCAGCTCATAGCAGCTGAACTTGTTGGGCTGCTGCATTTCTAATGGGTGCAGTGTTCTGTGAAGAACCACACTGGCCTGCCATAGCCTGTCTCTCTTTCACACACACACACACACACACACACACACACACACACACACACACACACACACACAGATACACACACGTACATATGAATGGACTGTCAGAGGACCCAGTGCTTGTGAAGTAAACGGCTCGTGACCACTGGCACCTCATGCATTAATCATTTTCTGTTCTGCTCCTTCACTATAGAATTCTGTCACCTCCTGTGATAGCGCAAAGGGGACTAGGGAGAAATGCACCAATATTACGTGTGTGCATTAAGCATTAATGTAATTACTGTGAATAGCATCTGCAGAGATATCACAGCTTCCCTTGATGGGTAACAGCTAATTACCAAAGGACCTGAGCCAGCTTGTTTTCTGCTTACATTCACACAGCAACACACAGACCTTCATAACGGGCAGTATGTCATTTCAAGGCTACATCAGTAGCAAAACAGCAAAGCAAAACAGCAAAACATCAAAACCCCCAGTGTTGAAGTAACACCTAGAGTGTTGAATGAACTATTTCAGTGTACATTTAGGTCCAATCGGACATATAATTAACACGGTGTTAATTCAACACTGTGGATTTTACTGTGTAGTGCATTTTTGGGTTACTGGTGCATCACATAAGCTCTGATATGGAAAATATCATTAAAACTGCTGGGCTGGAAAGTATATAGACTGTGCTGCTGCACACGGTCCCATTTATGTCATCCTGGATAGCCTGTGTGATATGCAATAGTTGCAGTTCTGAGCTAAAGATTAATAAAAGCCATATTTTACCACAGGCCCATAAGGCCTTTGCATCGTAACAGAGATTTTCTTTTGCACCAGAGGCCATTGTTGTCAGAGAAAATGCTTATCAGAAAACATAACTGATTTACACACACACCTCAGTCAAATCTGGGCCCATTTTTGGCCTTAAAGATCAACACAACACAGATTTGTTCAGAGCTGTCTACACAGTGGAGAAACTTAAAGAAGTTTCTTCTATGTGACCATACAGTCAGCTCCAGAATTATTGGCACTCTTGGTACAGATGGGTAAAAAATATATGAAAACAATTGTGGTAAATTATCTTTAAAAAAAAATTTTTTTTAAAAACTGTCAAAGAAAAAAAAATCACCACACATCAATATTGAATCTCCCATTATCCTTCAGGGTTCTTGTGGATTGTCCTCCTCTGCTCACCCTGCAGATATTCATTAGGGTTTAGGTCAGGGGACTGGGATGGCCACGTCAAAAGCTTGATTTTGTGGTCATAACCCCTCTGGAAGATCCAACCATGACCCAGCTGCAGCTTCTTGGCAGAGGCAACAAGAATTTCATATAAAATCTCCTGATATTTCATGGAGTCCATGATGCCATGTATCCAGACAAGGCTGCCAGAACCTCTGGAGGAAAAACAGCCAAGGAACAACACATATCCTACAACAAACTTAGGTTCTTTTCTGTATAACCATCCAAGTTTTTACAGCAAACCCACCTTGAGTATTTGTTGCCAAAAAAAAGCTCTATTTTTGTATCATCTCACCATAAAGCCTGGTCCCAGGCTGGTGCTGTTAAGTTCAAGCAGCATCTAGTGAATTCCAGGTGCTTACATTTGTGGTTAGTTGGTGAAAAAAAGTTTTTCTTCTGGCAAGTCTTCCAAATAGTTTGCTGGCATCGAGACAGTGTCTATTTGTAGATTTGGAGACTTGGTGATTTCAAAATAATACCAACTTCTGCAAATCTATCCTATTCTAACTATCCTCCTTACTGTGTGAGGGCAAAATACTGTACACTTGTGTCCTCTTCCAGGCAAGTTCATCTCTCAGCCTGTTTTAAACGTATTAGTTAATTTCCTAAAAGTAGATACTGGCTTTTTCAGGTATATTTTTATAGCCGTTTTGATTTATGATGGTCATTACAATTTTGTTTCATGCCATTCGTGTAGTCTCTAATCTTTCCTTTATTGATGAGTGACAAAACAAATTTGGCCTCTGTGACACCTCATTTATGCCCTAGTGAAACAGGAAGTCATGGATAAGAGTTCCTAAATGCTGATGAACTTTAAAAAGAGAAAAAATATCAACTAAAATATAAATTGGAACATGCTTCAGTTTAATTCTGGTCATAGGAATTAGAGGCATCAATAATTATGACACTCTATTGATGATTTGTTAAAGTTACACTAGATGAGTTTTCTTAGTTTCTATTTAGATTTCGCTCAGATTTATGAATTAATTTATTTTGAATTAATGACAAAGATATTTTTCATCACCTTTTCCAACCCATCTTTACCAAGGGTGGCAAAAATTTGGGAGCTGACTGTACTGCTCCTCTTATTACCTGTTTTTTTTTTTTTTTTTTTCTCTTGTGCTCTTCTTCCTCTGTCCCATGGATGGGCCTCACCAGATGTCGAGGTGATTTATAGTGATTACCTCAGTCGCAGATGTGCTGCAGAGCAGAAAGGCTTCGAGATTAATGAGCACAGTGATAAAAGTACTAGCGAGAAAGGCGTCTGCTACTTAATAGCTCCTGAAATTAGGCATCCTGCTATGCCGTGCCTGCACCCCACCTTCTTCCCTGGGATATTTCATTACTTTAAGACAAATGGATTAGTCTGTGGAGATGCCAAGGTTTCTGGGACAAGGAGAGTGCAGAGAGGTGGAATTACCCTAATCAGAAGACAAGAGAATGAGTCCAACTGTCAAAAACAGAAACGTGCAGCAAAATGGAGCAGTGAAGTAGTTTAGCTGAGCAATAATAAAGCAACAGGAGAAGATGAGAAACAGTTCGACTTTAGTTTAATATCTTTAAAAATAACAGACCAACTAGGACATAAACTTGGAAGTAAAAGTGTTGATAGTTTTACCTTTTGACTTCCTTGTGAATTATTTCAGGGAATGATAGTGTATACTGTATATCTCCTTAATTCTACAATGAACCATACAAACAAATACATCTGAATGGTTTTATCATGTCCATTTCAAATTAAAGTTGTTCTCAAAGGCCATGAAAAGATTTACTGAGTTTGCCTGCCTTGCAGCTTTTTTACTAATGACTGAATCCTGCACTCCTTTCTAGCCTTAATCTCCCTTTGTTAAAAACAAAATGGCACCATGTAGGTCTTCTAATAAAACAGCTAATATTTCTTTACTCTACAGCCCTGTCCTCTAATCTCTGTCCTAAATACCTCTGATGCACTCCAATTGCACTTAGTTAAACAGGTGTGTTCGCTCTTTCTCTTGGCTCCATAAAAGTGAAGGATTGGATGGGATTTAATGTTCCAGACCACAGAACACAGGCCAGTCCCACACAAAGGTTCAAATTTATGGCATAGAGCCAAGACCACAGTCGAGGCCAGAGAAACTGCATGCAGCCAAGTGCAGATAAGAGATAAAAAATAAAAATAAAAAGTTTTTACACTCGCTATTTCCATAGATCCGCTCTTGAAGTTGAACCCTCTTGGGTTTGTGTTTAACACTTTACCTTGATGCTCTTAAACATTTCTGAATGGATCGTTTTTAATCCAGGGTTTATTTCCTGAGTACCGGTGTGTCCTTTCATACAAACATAGTTAGCCCTCCATGCAGCTGTAAAAGAGTTCTTTTGGCTGTTCCGGCCTTTCAGGAGGTCAGTCTTTGAAGTCACTCGGTACCAGCAAAGGCTCCTGTAGGGGCTGCCCTTTCATTTGATGCTTTTAATTGCTCCCAAAGAAAGATAGAGGTGAAAGGCAAAAGTGGCCTACAGCTCACAGTGGACTCAAGTCTACCTGCTGAGTCACCCACTTACCCAGGTCCTAAAGTGCTGCTGATTTTCTAAACGCTGTTATTTAATAGGTCATATTTATTTTCTTTTATTGCTAATTGTATAGCAATATAATGAAAACATTTGAACTTAAGAACTGTTGTTGTTTGAATTGTTTGAAAGTGCTGGGTTGTTGATGTGCTAAAAATAAATAAATAAATAAATAAATAAACTGTCCAGCCAGTTGCAGTGAGTCCTGATGCTTCCTGTAACGGTGCATTCATTCATGCAATATGCAGTAATAAACAAGATAATCGGTTAATGTAGCCTGCTGAATGCATTAAAGCCTGTCACATTTAAAGTCTTAATGCCTGAGGTCAGACTTTTCAATTGAATTTAATGAATCCCAATGGGACAATAGAAATACAGATATACAGTAATCTGTTAAGTGAATTTTAAATATTTAAATATAGCTCATCAGAGCATGGTAGCATTGCCACTTCACAGCTCCAGGCTCCCCGGTTCGATCCTAAGCTCAGGTTACTGTCTGTGTGCAGTTTCTGTGCATGTCCTCCCATGTCCATATTGTTTTCCCCTCAGTTCTCTGATTTCTTCCCACTTACTAAAAACACGGCGGTATGTTGACTGATGATTCGAAATTGCCACTAGTGTGAATAACTGTGTAAAACTGGGTGTGTATGGTGCCCTGTGATATGTGAACTGTGCCATCCAGGTTGTATTTCCACTTTGTGCTCAGTGGCATGTGGATAGGCTCCAAGACCTAGACTAGGATAAAGCCATTACTGAATAAATGAAAGGTCAGAGCACTTTTTTACAGCCATGGCTTTATGACTATCTTCTTCATTTTACCTCCAGTATTAATGTTGAATTCATTCAACCATTCATTATAATTTTCTGTTGTATTACTCTGATCTTTTTTTTCATAAGTCACTTTAATGACTTATGAACACAATAACAATCAGCACATCAGTATACCTCTTAAATTGGAACTTGTATTTTTGTAGATGTAGTTATTTCTGTCATGAGTGGCAGTGAGCCTGTGTTTATGTGCTAATTAAGTTTACTGATAGTCTCTTAGGTTTATCATACACGTATTACAGCTGGAGTCATACTCCCAGTCTGCAATGACAGTGTGTGTGATTTGAGCCCACGCTCTACTGTGTTCGGTGACGAGATGCAGATGGAGTAGGAGATAATTAAGAGCTAATGACTAATCAGATGGAAACATTCAGTCTTTTAGTACAGTAGGAGAATCACGTGCTGTCTGCTCCTTCTGGCCAAATGCTAATTGGATGATCAATCTTCTCTAAATTGCCGCAGCCTGGGAGGCGTGGTGAGAGAGAGAGAGAGAAAGAGAGAGAGAGAGAGAGAGAGAGAGAGAGAGAGAGTTTGAGAGAGAGAGAGAGAGAGAGAGAGAGAGAGAGAGAGAAAGCAAGTGAAAGAGAGAGAGAAAGAGAGAGAGATAGCGAGCGAAAGAGAGAGAGCGAGAGAGAGAAACGAGAGGGGTGGAATTTGTTTGTTTGTTTGTTTGTGTGTGTGTGTGTGTGTGTGTGTGTGTGTGTGTGTGTGTGTGTGTGTGTGTGTGTGTGGATAGGATAGGGGGTACCTGCAATTCCCATTCCTGACACAATTTATTTTCGCCAATAATAAGTTCAAAAGGTCACAAATGAAATGTATCATCACGCCTCATGCTGCACAGTGTACCACCAAAGGAACCACTGTGTTTACATGCACATATTCGTGTGTATACTTGACTATGATCCAAGGTTTAAAAAGCCCTGGGCTAAGAAAAACAGGAGTAACATCGTCTTTGCCTTCCTCACCTTTAACCTTTGGTCTGCTGTGTTTATGATTTCTTCTGGTGTCTAGATTGATGCTTGTATATGAGAGGTGCTTTGCATTAGGGACGGCTGTTAATGGAAAGCTTCAGAATCCATTTAGCAGGATGACATTGTTGTGCCCCGTTGAACTTAACATAAAAAGCAGTTTTCAGGCTAAAGAATTGGCACTGATGTGACAGTCTAATTAGTTACTAGTGGAATTCTGGCTGTGTAAGCTATAAAGTGTAGCCCAATGTTAAGCAAGAGCACTACCATGAAAATAAAGATTAGAAACAAATTCAGTGGTCTTTTAAGATTATTATTCGTCACCTTGTATGAGATGATTTGGCTGAATTCTGTAAGACACTGTGCCATGATACAGTATGTGTTCTCTATATCCGATTATACAACATAATTCCTTACAATAGACCTGTGATTAAAGAAAATTACTACATTCTGCTTATGTCATCAATCACAATAATCCGGGCTCTCGCAGAAAACGGGGTAGCGTAAACAGTAGGGTATTTATAGCTGTCCTGTGAGTTTTGCATCACCCTATGCTATCCGCCTGTTGGCTTTTAGATGAGTGTTGTAGCAATGGTCACACTCTGTCATTGGCTGTCTTTGGTCACAAGGACCCTAAATCGGTGATGCTGCTGGTAATCACATGTGTTCTAAGACTGCCTATCTCAACTCATGAAGAATTATTTTAAGATATTGGATTTTTTATCTGCAGCAGCAAAATTGGGCCGAAACCTGGCTTAAGATAACAAACATTTTTACTCCCAGCTGACTCATGCCCTACCAAATATAGCTCCAAATCTCAATACTTGTTAATCCTTAAAATTCCATAGCTGAGATAACTGTGGTTAAGAAAGAAAGTGGTTGTCTCTACCCAAGCTAGAGAGGTTCACATACTGTTTTAACCTCTGTTTGAGTGTAAGTCAGGGTGTTGGCACTCTGGCCTTGCTTTGGAAAATGAAATGGCTCTGAGAGGAAATAAAGTCACAGGTGGCAGAGAGAACAGGAATAGACTTGTGTATGGGCAGAGCTAAAGTCCAGATTATTTTTTTTTCCTTTATCCTGACCTAGTTTCAGCTGTAGAATCACCCCAGAAAAAAAAGAAGAAATTAGACCCATTAACCTTCAGCAATAGAGAGAAAGAGCATAAATAGACATGGGGAGAAGATGAGCTAAATAGAGAGGTGTTTTGTTTGTTTGTTTGTTTGTTTGGTTGGTTGGTTGGTTGGTTGGTTGTTGTTGTTTTTTTATAAAGAAAGAAAGAAACACTGATATTTATGAAGGATACTCTAGAGCTGTGCTTTTAATAAGTGCAACCCATAAATTCTTATAATTACACATACAGTTGTTCCGTGCATGTAAAATGTGATGTGAGATTTAACAAGCAAGAGAAAGAGAGAGAGATAAAGCACATACAGCCATAACTAAAAACCTTTTAGAGACCAGCCCATACTTGGTCAACCCCACAACTCCCTCTGTCTGCTCTAAGGATCAGAAAGATTGAGTCTGGTGTGTTCATTCCTTTGAGCTTTATTGGAAGGTTTGCACTGGAACAATATGCTTTTTTCAAATCTAATGCTCTGATACATCCCATGCAATCCCAGATAAGACTGTGAACAGCAGTAAGGATATTACAAGTGTCATAGAAATGCATTTTATGCTGTGTAGGATATACATCAATGGCATACCTATAGATGGGATAAGATCTACCAGTATGATGTGGAGTTCAATGTTTCCCTCAGGCTATAATGGAAAATATAAGACAGCATACAGATGTCAGCTATTTCAGATGGATCCTGATAACATTGCAGTTCTCTCATTTTCTTTCTCTGAGCCTCCAGAAAATGTTTTTTGTTCTTAAAGTACGTATGAACCATGTACAGTATATGTAGAATAATAAATTACTTAATATGTTTTTAATGTCTAGTGAAACTACCAGAAAGTACCCATGAATTATTTTTTAAGCCTAAAAAAATGCCAGGAACTATGAATATGCCCCATGAAACTCTCCCATGTCCATCTGCTATTCCAAATAGCTAGGTAGCAAATTTACTGCTAGCTTGCATTTTTCATCAGCTAACACAATTGGGATTTTAGTAGCCTATCTGAGACTCAATTTGCACTACATTGTCATAGTAGGACTTTATTTAACAGCAACCAAATCTCAGACAGCCTATATTCATTATATACATTTTGATCTATCATATAATAACTTTAATACATCACTAATAGACGCAGACAAATCATTAGTTATTCAGAATTTGACAACTGACTAATGTTTATAAATGATAGCTCATGTCACTGTTAACGTGTGAATGCACCAGGGGCAGATTCAGCAATGTATTACAGCAGACCAAATTGAGCATTTGAAAAATACTGTAGCAACCCCAATAAATGTATGGGGGGAAAAAGCCTGGTGGTAGTTTAGTGACTGTAGTTTTCTACACATGAACCAGGGCAGCTTCTGTGGCAGAACTTCTGTTGCAGTTTATCCAATTACATGCATTTATGTAAATTATTTAGCTGAAGGCAGCTCACTGGGCCAAGGAGAGCTAGAGAGGTCGGGAGAGGGTGTTTTTGCTCTAATACTGGCAGCCTGATACTGTATGAAGCTTTAGGGACAAAGAAAGGCCATGCTCATTAATATGGGGATTATAGTTGCTCGCTCGACTCTGCATGATGCATTTACCACATTCAATCATTCATCTATTCATTCATCTCCAGTAACTGTTTAATTCTGATCACTGTCAGCATTGTATTGTAGTCCATGGTGTTAATAAAAAGTAATAACTTGAAGTGCCACTCCAAAACAAAACTGTCTTATTTATAACCATAAACTAATCATGGAAGGCTTTGTTCTTATGGAAAAAAATAAAATGTATTGATATGTTTTAAGCAAAGATCAAGCTATTTAATTGTCTTCTACCATCCTCTTTTTTGAGTGCATGAGTGCTTACTACTTAACAGTAAAATGCTGTGTATGAAAAGATTATATGGTGCGTATGGGTGTGTATGGTATAGGGTCTGCTTATAATATTACTGCTGAAGTCTTGAGTCAGCCTATAAAAGCAGTTTATTTGATTTCACAAACAAAACAGTGAAAGAAATTCACATTAATCAAGAAGGCATGGAAAAAATAAGGGAGGCAGTAAAAAAGGCCACACATCCAGAAAAAGCAGTAAGAATGGCATATTCCAAGCACTTCATGTATAATTTTTCAGGGGTTAGAAAAGCCTCCAGTTCTAGAAATATTATGCACTTTCATCAGGCACAAGAGAATAAGTAAAACAACAGTAACAACAATGATAACTTTATTGGAATGGAATACAACTGAAAATCCTTTTTTTTTCTTTTTTTTTTTTTTTCTTTTTTTTTTTTTACATTTCAGTGTATGGCAATTTGCTGAAAACATACAGTATGCTTACTATGTTCTGTGTATCAGTTACTATCCATGTAAGTATACACTATTTTAGTGTAGTACACTTAGTTTACTTAGTGTACGAGTTTACTGTATGTATGTTATTGGTGAGTAATTCTACCTCCCTTTTTTATAAAGAATGAAAAGAAATTAGAATTAGTGTAGTGGCTACCTAGTCCTGTAAAAATGTAAAAAAAAAAATTAAAAAAAAATTTTTTAAAGCTGTTTGTTTTTTTATATTATCTCGTTATTTATACTTGATCATAAGACTTAACGTAAGATCATATATTTCACATTTGTATGCAAAATCCAACAATGTTATAAAAGGAAAAATATAACAATGTTAACTGGAATTTGCCGTATCTCAGCATGGTTTCTCTACTACTTAACAGTAAAAAGCTGTGTATGAAAATATTATATGGTGTGTGTGTATAAGAAGCCTGGAGGACACAGGAGCACATTGCCACCTATAATATTACTGCTGAAGTCTTGAATCAGCTGCATTTACATTGCCCATAACAATGCAAATGTCAGAGAGTCTCATTAATGATAAAAATGGAACATCGTTTCGACCTGGAGCTTGGGTGGCATTCTTACAATTATGAGATGGACAGTTTAACTCGAAATCTTACCCTTCGGGGTGCAGTAGGCACATGATGAATATTTAAAGGAAATGTGACATAACAGCAGTCAGGGATAATGGAGGGGAGACCTATTTCTTTCTTTCTCTTTCAGTTTTAGGTGTTTCGCGCTTAACCTCTCTCACTCTGGAGCAGAGAGATACCTTCTATGTCTTTTTTTTTTATCATTTGTTAAGATACTTATTACAAGAGACTTATTGAACATAGTGAAGGTCGGGCTTGGTGTGACTTGTTGGTCTTGGTGCTATGCCTGGGGGGTTACCGCTGAACAGAACTAATAGACCTATTTGAGCCACTCTTTCCCATTCCTGTGGGAAGTCATGTCATAAAAAGCGAACATCATTTCACCGTCAGGAGATTTTTGTTGCCCATTTTCTTTATCACAGCCCAGAGCTATGCCCCATGCTTCAGAAATGTCTCAACTAACGGTGCAAATGGTTTGAGTCTCTGAAAGGAGGTAATGGCCGCATGTTCTTTCTGTTATCTGCTGTGGGATTTTTTTTTTCAATGCATGCAGGAGTAGAAGAAAAGACAAAAACAACAAAATCCAACATCTCCCTATCTTATCATATGCAGATGTCACAAGTTGGAGCCTCTAGGGTGGCTTTTTGTGTAAAGCTGTAGCACTTAATTATTGCGCTCTTCTTTTTTCATTAAATCATTCATCTTCAGCTTGTCAGGGTCGCAGCAATATACACCCTGAATGGGAAACCAGGGCATTGCAATAATTATCTCTTCTTTTAGAGACAAGATAAAACATTGCAATGCTTTGCCTCTACTAAAATCAGTTAATTGTTGCTGATTACTTTACATACCCATGCAACCACTCAGCCTATAAAAGCAGTTTATTTGATTTCACGAGGAAACTAAGAACAAAACAATGAACGAAATTCACATTAATCAAGAAGGCATGGAAAAAGTAAGGGAGGCAGTAAAAAGGCCTCACATCCAGAAAAAGCAGTAAGAATAGCAAATTTCAAGCATTTCATGTGTAATTTCTCAGAAGTTAGAAAAGCATCCACAGTTCGAGATCTATTATGCACTTTCATCAGGCACAAGAGAATAAGTTGAACGACAACAACAACAATATATAGGGGAAATTAACACTTTTTAGCAAAATGTCTTCAAAATATTTTCATACTCATTTTATATTCTCCATCCATCCATTTTCTGTACCATTTATCCTACACAGGGTCGCAGGGAGCCTGGAGCCTATCCCAGGGGACTCGGGGCACAAGGTGGGGGACACCCTGCACAATAGCACACACACTCACACACCCATTCACACTCTACGGACAATTTAGAGATGCCAATCAGACTACAACACATGTCTATGGAATGGAGGAGGAAACCAGAGTACCTGGAGGAAACCCCCAAAGCACGGGGAGAACATTTAAACTCTGCGCACACAGCGCGGAGTTGGGGATCAAACCCCCAACCCTGGCGGTGCGAAGGAAATGTGCTACCATGCCCCCCCAATATATACAGTATCTCACAAAAGTGAGTACACCCCTCACATTTTTGTAAATATTTGATTATATTTTATCATGGGACAACACTGAAGAAATGACACTTTGCTACAATGTAAAGTAGTGAGTGTATAGCTTGTACAACAGTGTAAATTTGCTGTCCCCTCAAAATAACTCAACACACAGCCATTAATGTCTAAACCGCTGGCAACAAAAGTGAGTACACCCCTAAGTGAAAATGTCCAAATTGGGCCCAATTAGCCATTTTCCCTCCCCGGTGTCATGTGACTCGTTAGTGTTACAAGGTCTCAGGTGTGAATGGGGAGCAGGTGTGTTAAGTTTGGTGTTATCGCTCTCACACTCTCTCATACTGGTCACTGCAAGTTCAACATGGCACCTCATGGAAAAAGAACTCTCTGAGTATCTGAAAAAAAGAATTGTTGCTCTACATAAAGATGGCCTAGGCTATAAGAAGATTGCCAACACCCTGAAACTGAGCTGCAGCACGGTGGCCAAGACCATACAGTGGTTTAACAGGACAGGTTCCACTCAGAACAGGCCTCGCCATGGTCGACCAAAGAAGTTGAGTGCACGTGCTCAGCATCATATCCAGAGGTTGGCTTTGCAGAATAGACATATGAGTGCTGCCAGCATTGCTGCAGAGGCTGAAGTGGTGGGGGGTCAGCCTGTCAGTGCTCAGACCATACGCCGCACACTGCATCAAATTGGTCTGCATGGCTGTCGTCCCAGAAGGAAGCATCTTCTAAACATGATGCACAAGAAAGCCCGCAAACAGTTTGCTGAAGACAAGCAGACTAAGGACATGGATAACTGGAACCATGTCCTGTGGTCTGATGAGACCAAGATAAACTTATTTGGTTCAGATGGTGTCAAGCATGTGCGGCGGCAACCAGGTGAGGAGTACAAAGACAAGTGTGTCTTGCCTACAGTCAAGCATGGTGGTGGGAGTGTCATGGTCTGGGGCTGCATGAGTGCTGCCGGCACTGGGGAGCTACAGTTCATTGAGGGAACCATGAATGCCAACACGTACTGTGACATCCTGAAGCAGAGCATGATCCCCTCCCTTTGAAAACTGGGCCGCAGGGCAGTATTCCAACATGACAACGACCCCAAACACACCTCCAAGACGACCACTGCCTTGCAAAAGAAGCTGAGGGTAAAGGTGATGGACTGGCCAAGCATGTCTCCAAACCTAAACCCTATTGAGCATCTGTGGGGCATCCTGAAACGGAAGCGCAAGGTCTCTAACATCCACCAGCTCTGTGATGTCGTCATGGAGGAGTGGAAGAGGACTCCAGTGGCAACCTGTGAAGCTCTGGTGAACTCCATGCCCAACAGGGTTAAGGCAGTGCTGGAAAATAATGGTGGCCACACAAAATATTGACACTTTGGGCCCAATTTGGACATTTTCACTTAGGGGTGTACTCACTTTTGTTGCCAGCGGTTTAGACATATATATATATATATATATATATATATATATATATATATATATATATATATATATATTGTTACAGTATAAGCATCTTGCAGAACCAGCCACAGTTCTTCTGGAGACTTTGACTTTCGCACTTGCTTCTTATTTTTGCAGCAAAACCCATCAGCCTTCATTGTGCTTTTTGTCTGAAAAGTGTCTCTTACGTAATATGCTGCTTTCTTTAATGACATACAAACATTTTTCTGTAACATTTAATTTTGTGTTAGAAAACTAATCTAAAATGTTTTTTTGTACTGACTTGATAATGTAAAAGTCATGAAATAAAAAATCTATAACAAAATTTGTACTAAAAAAAAATAGGCTGCCTAAAACTTTTGCACAGTACTCTATATAAGCACCCCTTAAAGAACCCTTATTCTAAGAGTGTATATGTAGTAGGAGGAGGTATGCATAGATTTGTATGTAGGTTTTGCTACTTTTATTTCATTTTTTTGCTGTCAAAATGCTGATGTTTTTCTACTTCCTACCTCAAAAGTGAAATATTTCATGGTTTCTTTATCACCTGTGATGGCAGCCAATTCTATTGCATAAACACCATCATAAAAATCATGTCCAAAACCACACCTCACAAGAGGGTACAAATGTTGTTGAGTTCAGCACAGGTTAGGGATTTCTCTTATTCATGGATACTAATTCTCGTATGTGACTGTGCTGGACTACAATCCTCCAGTATACACCTCATCCAAAGCTTTTGTGTTTTTTTTTTTTGTTTTTTTTTTCAAATAACACAGTATAAGAGTTCTGGTGCATTGAGGGATTTTATGTGCACTGAATATTCCACACGTTCCCCTAGGTTTAAAATAGCATCCTGCAGACTTCAAGAGTTTTAAATAAACTACATTTTTTGGCCATTTATGTAATGGTATATTTGAAGACAATGCATGCTAGCTTAACCTACAGCTGTGGCACCACTGAAAAAACCTATGTTATTGTAATAGATTAACATACTAAGGTTAAAGCCATGACAGTATGATGGTTCCCATAAAGCACCACAATAAAACCCTTTACATTGATAATTACTATTTTTATATCATATCTACTGTATAATAACTTCCTAATTTTGACAACCTGAGAGCGATCACTTCCTCGATGTTACCATGGAACCATGGTACCCGGAGTTCTCTCTCCATGGTGCTTTGTGGTCAGCTGTCACTGGTTGTCTATGTGTTGGCTCTCGTCGCATTAACGAACGTGTCACAGTGTATCAAGATAACATTAATTTCCTCCCCAAACAAAGTCCCCAAGGTGCTGCAGGAGACAGGCACAGAGCCTGAGCCCACTGACAGCCAAATGGAGTGAGAGAGAGAGAGCAATACATCATAGGTTCAGTGCCCAGTTGTCGTACTGCTCATTAGAAACAACTTTTTTTTCTCCTGTTCCAGATATTGAAGTAAGATTGGATGCTATCTAAAGATCCAGTGCAGATGACACCAGCAGGCTACTATTTTCTAGGCTTCTATGTTTTGATTCTTAGGGCAACAATTTGATATTTGATGATACCACTTAATCTGCTATGGTATGATACGATACGATGCAATATGATATGATTTAATAGCTTCCGATCAATATGTGTCCAGCTTTATTCAGGATCTGGGGTAAGTCTATGTTTACAAATTCGCGAATGATGATGACATAGATCACAGTGATGGGCAAATCACCATGCTAGCCTATTCACATATCAGTTATTTTTACACCCCATTTGTCTGTCCTTTTTTTTTTTTTTTTTTTTTGATAATAATTTATTTATGATTGTTGCCAAGATTCATTTCTGTTGTTATCGCTCCAAAACATCCAATCGCTACACCCCTACTATTTTCCAATAGAGGCAAACAGAAATGAAATAACCAAAAAACAATGGTCATTTTTTATGTATATAATAATAATAATAATAATAATAATAATAATAATAATAATAATAATAATAATAATAATAATAATAGTCATCATCATCATCATCATCATCACAAATAAAAACATACTATCAAATGAAATGTAAAATGATAAAATTATTATGATGATCAATAAAAATCAGAATATATATTTTGCTAATATATTAATAATGTACTGCACATGTTAATAATGTTAATATTTAATTTTTAACTAGAATAGTGTCGAAATTACATTTTCAGTTCAAAGAGCCTGCTTTAACCCTCAATCCTGATGATTACATCAGAGCTCAAATTGCAGAAGGTTAGCAGCCTGAATGATGGGGCCCTCCTGCCTCTCTTACTTATGGAAATGAAGATGACTGTCATTACGGTAGGTCTCTGCAGTGAGTCTTACCTACGGCATTTAAAACAGCATGTGCTTTGTGTGTGTGTCTTTGGTGCCGTGAGAGGTTTTAGAGAGGTGTCTGAAATGTACCTGGTGGGGGTCTGGTGAGATGCAAAACAGTATTCCCTGTAGGCTAGAGACTAAAGCTTCACAGTGACTGGCAGGGTGAATATGCTGACCTTAAGAATCATCAGAGCAGAGAAGAAGATTGTTAGTGTGTGTTTGTTTATGCGTATGTGTGTGTGTGTGTGGAGGAGATGAAATTATATCATTAGAAAAATGGATCCAACAGTTCTGTATGGAATAGATGTTGGCATGCGTTGTGGATTGTTAAGCTGCTTGATGATGTGTATGCTTGTGTATGTGTACTTAGTTATGTTTATATTTGTCATTTGTGAAGTTGCAGTTTGGTTTCCATAGAAAACATTAAAATGCCATGAGTAGGTAAATGCTTTTCAGTAATTTCCAGCAATCTACATGATAAGCAGTGCACAGAGTGGTGCTCATAATTGCTCAAAGTCCGCTACAGAAAGCAGTCACCCTGATGAATCTAACCTTTTTTTTCACCCAACTTCCTTTGTGCAGCTGAGCTATCTCATATACTGTTCACTGTGCCTTTGTGTGGCTTTTCTTTCTTTTTATTTCCTTCTATTTAATCCAATTCATTATCCAGGGGCCTTTTGTCCCTCCACTATCAGGGCACACAAAGCGCTCCACTCAGTATGGATGGGGCTTTCTTCACATTCTGTCCTCTACTCCCCTGGGATTCGGGGTCCACTAAGAGTACCTGGAGCAGGCTTTTTCTTTTTGTGCACAGGAGGCACAGCAAACAGCGAGAGGGGAAAGCCGGTGAGGCACCCAGCTGAAGGATAAACGCTTTTGAGAGGCACTCACACCAAAGGCAAAACTTTTTTGGGGTCCCATAGTGCTTCCATATGCATGGTGTGCGCTAGTGGGACTCTGAAATGGAAAGAAGGGCTATACTATTCTGCACTAATGCAGATGGATGCAGTGTGTCCTGTTTTTTTTGTTGTTGTTGTTTTTGTTTTTTTGTTTTTTTTGTTTTTTGTTTGTTTGTTTGTTTTTCAAACACCAAAATCCACTGCAAAGAATGTGGCTTAATTACACAATATCTAATTCTTACTGAATATGCACTACAAAAATAGTCATCCTAGCAAGTGAAAATACCTTGAATATAGACAAATTTATCTATTTATTTAGTATTTCTTATTATAAGATTACAGTAAACTAAATATAAGATCATTAAACTTACAGTACTGTGCAAAAGTTTTAGGCACCTTATTTTTTTTAGTACAATCTTTGTTAAATATTTTTTTATTTTATGACTTCTACATTATCAAGTCAGTACAAAAAACATTTTAGATTAGTTTTCTAGCATAAAATTAAATGTTACAGGACAATGTTTGTATGTCATTAAAGAAAGCAGCATATTATGTAAGAGACACTTTTCAGACAAAAAACACAATGAAGGCTGCTGGGTTTTGCTGCAAAAATAAGAAGCAAGTGCGAAAGTCAAAGTCTCCAGAAGAACTGTGTCTCAATGCTCAATAAAACTTACCAGTTCATTTCCTTATAAAACTGCACAAATTATACCGGAGACTACTATTTTTATTTATTTATTTATTTATTTTGTCACACCAGATATTGACTTTGTTTCATTTACTACTGTTTACTGCTCTTTACAGTATTTTTTTTTTAAATGTAGAAACATTTAATTGAATTATTTTGAAGGCATCTTTGCTCTACAGCATTTCTTTGCATGTGCCTAAAACTTTTGCACAGTACTGTATTTCTAAACATTATTACTCATTTCAAGCTTGTAGTTTTCTTATTCTAATTGCAGATCATTTTGAATGCTTAACATGAGCAAAATTATCTACCAGTAGAACAAGCTTGAAAAGAGTACAAATGACTTGAAATATGTTTTATATTTGGTTTATTGTGATCTTATAATAAGAAATACTAGATAAATTTGACTATATTTATGATATTTCCAGTTGCTGAGATGTCATCTTTTGCAATGCGAGACATATAATAAAGGTAATCTTAAATAAGGTATGTAGGTTATTACCATCACAGCTGTTATTTGATATTTACTAAAGCATAGATCAGTACATCAGTACATCGTACATCAGTCTATGTGCTAAATAAAGACAGAATGAGTATGGATTGTGTAGTTCGATCAGCCACTGTAAACCCTCCCACTTGGCAAATTCCCCTGATCACGTCTTCTCTGCCTGCACTTGAGATCCTATATAGAGAAACCCGACACATTCTTGCCTCTGCTTCTTCATTCATCTCACGGTCTCACTATAGCAGTATCCTGTATAACCATTCCATGCCCCATGCTGGGTCTCTAAAACACATTTCAATTGAGAAACTGTGCATCTCAAACTGAGAGGGACAACGGCACTTTTTTTTTTTTCCAGGAAGTGATTTTCACCGTTCAAAGGGACCGGATGCTCTTAATGGCCTCTCCTTATTTTCACTTAAATGCTGTGTGTGTGTGTGTGTGTGTGTGTGTGAGTGTGCATTTTAAATGAGAGAAAAATAGAAATGTGACATGTCGGTCACAGGTGGTTGCCCTGATGAGTGTACACACATTGTTAAGGGAGGATCATTTCCTACTCTAATTACACACAGCAAGTACTTACTGAGTTGGGGCGGAGCTCCAGACACAATAGCATAATGCGTGTTGGGATACAATTTAAAAATTACTTGAATGTTTTAATGCTGCATAAACAAGGGAACACAGAACTACATAGGCAAATGCATATAAGCACACAAAGAGAATCAGATGCGTGCTCACTTGTGTTCCCAAACATACACCAGAACTGAAATAACATTAGCACCAGGCCAATGTGCTTGTGTAGAAACACAAGCTGCTTGTGTAGAGAATGGCCAGACTGATTCGAGCTGACAGAAAGGCTACATTAGCTCAGATAACCACTCTGTACAATTGTGGTGAGCAGAAAAGCATCTCAGAATGCACAACAAATTGAACCTTGAGGTGGATGGGCTCCAACAGCAGAAGATCACGTCAGGTTCCACTTCTGTCAGCCAAGAACAGAAAGCTAAGGCTGCAGTGGGCACAGGCTCACCCAAACTGGACAGTTGAAGGCTGGAAACACGTAGCCTGGTCTGATGAATCTTGATTTCTGCTGAGGCACACAGATGGTAGGGGCAGAATTTGATGCCAACAGCATGAATCCATGGACCTGTTGGTGTAATTGTGTGGGGAATGTTTTCTTGGCACACTTTGGGCCCATTAATACCAATTAATCATCGATTGAATACCACAGCCTATTTGAGTATTGTTGCTGACCATGTGCATCCCTTCATGGTCACAATTATCCAAATTCTAATGGTTACTTCCAGCATGATAATGCACCATGTCACAAAGCAAAAGTCGTCTCAAACTGGTTTCATGAACATGACAATGTTCTTCAGTGGCCTTCCCAGTCACTGTATCTGAATCCAGTAGAACACCTTTGGGATGTGGTGGAACGGGAGATTAGCAGCATGAAAGTGCACCTGAAAAATCTGCAGTAATTGCACGATGTAATCATGTCAACATGGACCAGAATCTCAAAGGAATGTTTCCAACATCTTGTAGAATCCATGCCATGAAAAATTAAGGCTGTTTTGAAAGCAAAGGGACACCCTACCCAGTATTAGTATTGTGTTCCTAATAAAGTGATACTATGATATGTAAACCTAGTCTACACTGTTGCCGAAATTAACAGATGACATGATATAACAGTAATTTGGTGAGCATTTTCCTCCCATACAGTAACCTGAAAACATCATAAACATAAAACTCAGTATGAGATCATTGCCAAGCTAGCTAGTCCGGAAAGAATGTCTAAAGACAATGCTATGTGAATGGAAATATCAGCTCTAACCTGGTATATTGTTCTATCAGCTGATATTGGTCATTGACAATGGGGGATTTCAATGCAACAAAAACAAAAACACACTTTACTAAGCGCTACACAGGAGCTCTTTTCCAAAGTGAACCAAAACCCGCTCTTCTGCACTGCAACCCATCCAAGGTCACTAATATAACTAGCTAATGCTCTTCATTTAAAATTAGCTTGGTAACATAAGACACAACAAGCCTAGTAGTATAACCGCATGATCAGGCTCATTTTGCATGGCCACTATTTAAACCAGAGCTAAATGTTCAGTGACTTCTCTGATTGATTAATACTATCCTTGCATCCCTAAGGATAATCTCTATCCAGTACAGAGTTGTGTGGAGTGCATGTGTGGTTTACACACAGTTACCACACAGTTACTTTCGTAATGCATAACCACACATTTTTTTCTTTGTAAAAGCAGTCCTACAGAATTATACAGATTTAGAACTTAGAAATTACAAATACCTTTCTCTGAATTATTCACGATTCATACCAAATACCAAGAATATCAAATACCTTTGAATAATACATAGCCTTTTATAAAATATGTAAGTGTCTCATGTAAATGTTTATTGACTGCCCTAACAACTGTCCTTAGACTTCCATTGTCAGTGGGTTTTGAGTAAACATGTTTTCTGTGCTTTTCTTAATACAGGGGATTACACAGATAGAGATAGAGAGAGTCTGTAGGGTTTTTCTTTATTATTCAAGTGAGACATGCAGCAACACAAAGGAAATACAAAAGTGTGCACTGATTTGGCTAGTGGAAAAGTGTGTTATAAAATGCCCATCTACAGCACTACAAAGCACTATAAAGCGTACAGTGTATGCTTCTTTTTCTACATGTTTATATTTTCACATTGTAGTCATTGCCACGTGACGTTTATACTGAGGATGAATATGACATATTTTCTAGCCTTCCATTTCTAGGTCTTAAATAATCGTTATGATTCATTTGTGGCACTGTTTCATTTGTATTCCTTACGGGGCTTGAAAGCAGTAGAATAACATAAGGCCATCACTTTCTCTTAGAATGAATCCCAATTTGAGCTTCACACACAAAAAAAAGACAAAAGAGTAACTATTCTTCTCTGAAAATGGAGTCCAGAAGCGAGTGTGTCCTTTGGCTTGTCCCTGGTCTGATTATGTCCTATCTTACACCCACACACATCTTGTGTGTGCATGTTCCTATTAGCAGTACTATCTATATCGCATGCTAATTTCTGGGAGGGACAGGGGCATAAAATGAGGAACTGTAATCTACAGACTGTGGACTGTTATCTGGTAGTTATGCTCTAGGAATACTAATTAGATTCCGCTTTGTATATACATGGCAACAACTGCTGTTTGGCGAAGAGATAAGGGGTGTGTTTAAATTCAGCTCACACACCTATGCACACACACACACACACACACACACACACACACACACACACACACACACACACACTTATTTGCACCCTCTCCTATCTCTTCATCTCATCATCGTCTCCTATTTTCAGAGATGATTGAACCAAACTGTGTGCAGGTGAGTTGTGCAAGAGTGACTGCCTAACACACGTCTGTACAATATATGGTTAGTTCTCCCACGAAGAGATATGGAGCCATAAACCAAATTTGTGCAGGAGATTTCTATGGTAATAGTAGCATTTAGCACCTATCTGCCTTTTTCTTCTTCTCTCTTCCCCATCATCCTCATCTTCCATCTCTAAGATTTTTGCCGCAAAAAGCTCACATACCAATTATTCTGGATCAAATAGCAAAACCTGGCTGAATACCAATGGCGTATTATATACAGAGACACTAATCAGACTCAGAAGCGAGAGGTACAGTGCAGCAAGGGAAATTAGGAGACCTAGTGAGGAAATGAGAGGGAAATGAAAGGTTCTGCCTCCACTGTAGCACACAGGTCATTCACATCCTGAATGAAGACAGCACATTCCTCCCATAGGAATCAGCTCTAATCCTCATTTAACAATTATTCCAGAAAACCCGAACGAGTCTCTACATGTGATGAATAAGATATGCTAATGCTAATTTCAGAATGGTTAATGCCAGTGCAAATCATTATGTGTTGCTGTTTGCTTTCATCTTTCCTTGTGAAATGTTGAAATATCATTTATTTATTTATTCAATGATGCTTCCATACAGAGATTACATTCATTTGGTGTTAGCAGTAAATGAAAGTAATTCACCACAAGATTCATTAATATTTAAATTGATGGCATTGCAGTATTAAAAAACATTAAAAGTAGTAGTAATTAAGTAAGTAAGTAGTAATGTGAAAGGAGGCAGCCAGTTTCCTTTATCAATCATTTTCCCTTCCGTAGCTTGCAGCTTCTCTACTCAACCTGCAAATAATAACAATATTTTATAATTGATGCAATTTATTTATTTATTTATTTATGCATTCATTTCTGAGAACCCTTTTTTAAAAAATATTCCATCAAGAGATGTTTTGTTCCAGTGACAGTTATTTAGCGATTATTACTGGATGACCTCTGGTATAATAGTCTATTTTTATCAGTGATGGCTGGCTGTGATATTAGATGCGAGAGCTCAAACATAATATCTGTCAATTGCTTGACAATGAACCTACTGTATTAGGGTTGAGCAATGCATTATATCATGAGGTCTCATTGACGGCATACTAAGAATGATTGATGTGGGGCAAACCACACACACACACACACACACACACACACACACACACACACACACACACACACACACACACACACACACACACACACACAGACACTTAAAAAGAGAAAGAGAGAGGGGCTGTGGTTTCAATCGTAAATGATGGTTTCAGTAATGCTTTACTGGCTTCATGCCATGTTTCCTCTGAATATCAAACAACAGAAAAGATGTAACCCTTTTGTTCAAATTAAAGAGCACTAACTTAAAGTCTCCATGAAATCAAAATTGAAGTTTTGTGGCTTTTAGTATGAATATGTTAACCTTAAGGTTATCTATAAGCGTGTGTGCTCCATAACAATGACACAATTCACATTTAGAAGATATATGCATTCGAAATGTACAGTCTCTCTCTACCACCAATATGGATCAACAAGCTCTCTAGAATCTGAAGTGTCCTGTCCCCAACATTATAAAAATCCATGGTACTAACCGTCAAGTACGGCTTAGCCCAGGTTATGAGGTAAGCTAAATGCCATTGGCTATTTAAAAAGGGGGAGGAGCCACTCTATATATCCCTCCCTGACTTCCTGTTTCAGTGGAAATTACGTCAATGCATCTAATAAGCTGAGTGTTTCAAGGCACTTCATGGGGACTTTAAGGTTTGTGTTTGGTTTTGTTTGGACAAAGTGTATAGGCATTTTTTTGGGGGGGAGGATGTAACAATCCAGCTTCTTCACATCCATTACACACACACAACCGTATTTCTCAGTCACTGCTGATGATATGTTATGGATGTGTCAGCAACACAGGCTGAAAAATATCAGCTCAAATGAAGATCTAGGGAGCGTTTGACTCTGTGAAATCACCTGAAATGACTATCGCTGATCAGCTGCATTAATCTATAGTCTGGGCTAGAAAGCAATCAGCCCCAGCCTTGCATTTTCCTATGGTTCTGTGTATTGGTCTTACTGCCATCAGTGCTGCTGTTGTGTGTGGTTCCACAAAAGTCCAAAATAATCTGCCTTAAAACAAATATCCTGGTGTGGATGCAAAAAACAAAAGGTTCTCTTCATGTAATTTTTGTTTAAAAGACACAGAGGGAGCTAGTCCTGTTAGCTAGCCAGTTATACCAGCCATTCCTGATATTTATGTATAAATTGTGGATACATGATAAAAGTGTGAAAGTGACATGTATGAACTCTGGATGTTTTAATTATTGCATACAAGGTCAGATAAATGGGGGAAAAAAATCCAGCCTTCATTGGAGAGTAAAGTTTTTTTTCTAAGCACATCTCCAGGCCTCAAGCTAGACCATCACTAAGAAAACTCAGGGAATAATTACTGGTAGACAGTGGTGAAAAAAGAAGGAGGTTGTTTAAATGTGTGCAGACTTCTCTAGTGAGGGTGTTAGCTCTTTACAGGACCTCCTCAGGCTGTGTAGTGTTCTAATTATATAATCTGCCTCTTCTTAAGCTTTATTTTAGGTGGGCTGCAATTTAGTGTGTTGCCAGATTTCTACTGTTCCTGCGTCCTCAAGGCACTCTGGTATGGTAATGCCAGACAAGCTTTCTCACAACCGCAGGAACTTTTTCTATTTTTTACTCTTAATTATTTTACACGTCAGGGATTTTTTCCTTCTGAAATATTAAGGGTTCTTCATGAGAGGACTTCTCAGCATATATTACAGGAAAACAAGCACAGAAGGGATTTGTGTGTTAATTGTTTGTGCTGATGAGAGGAGTTGCCTTGGAAGAAATTTGGAAAGCTGTTATTCTGCTAAAGCACAGAAGGCTGATACTGCAATGCCAACAGTTTTTCATGGTTGAAAATTCGTAAGGCAACATGATCCTGACTGGGATAAAGTGGTTACTGAAGATGAATGAAGGATGAATGGAATTTGTAAGGATTTGTATGATCCAAGTGTAAATTATAAAATACAAATGATTTAGGTGTATGCTAAAGGGGCAGGATTTTTTTAAAAACATGATGCATCCAGAGCTTCAACAACTCCACCCCAGACTTGTGAATCCAGATCCGGGAATCTGGAATCTGGACAATAGCCTCCTCACAATCTCCAAGCTACTAACAAGATTAGTTGCTCCTCATTTCACTCATGGGACTCTCAGTGTAGGTGAGCATGGGGTCAGCTGTAACAGGGATCAGTTGTAACACTATCAATTGTTCTGATCAGCAACAAGCTACAGTGGAGACACAAACTCTGCACATGTTCAATAGCATCATCCTCTTCTTGTCTGCAAAAGAACAGCACAGAACTTAATCACAGCTCAGAAGAATTTATCATCATTAGTCAGATTTTGAGGTATGAATTTGTCTTCAGTTTGTCTTTATTATCAGTTGGCATGGTTGATTAATTACAATGCTAAGCTGGTTAGCTAACATATCAGTTTCCAAGATGGTTGACAGTGTGGGGTCAGTTGTACTAATGTAAGTATTTAAGATATATATCAAAAACACAAGAGATTTTGTGGGAATACTTTGTGGTACATTGATGACACTTAAAGCATTTCAGTTGTTTTTCACATGAATAACATATTTTTGTTTCAGGCAGTGCACAAACACCCACTTAAGAATATGTTTTAGCAAAAAAAAAAAAACAATATTAATAATAATAAATAAAATATACACTTAATTTGGTGCAAATATTGTACAACTAAACAGGAGTTCTTTACTGCATGATAAAATCCATCCATTTTCTGTACCTCTTATCCTACACAGGGTCACTTATCCCATGGGACTTGGAGCACAAGGTAGGGGACACCCTGGATGGGGTGCCAATCCATCGCAGGGCACAATCACACACACACACACTCCCATTCACACCCTACGGACAATTTAGACATGTCAACACATGTCTTTGGACTGAGGGAGTAAACCAGAGTACCCAGAGGAACCCCCCGAAGCATGGGGATACCATGCGCACACAGGGTGGAGGGTGGAGGCAGGAATCGAACCCCCAACCCTTGACCCTACCCATAATCCACATTTTGATTACATTTTATACATTCTCTGATACTAGCAGGATTTTTTTTTCTATTATGAATACAGTTTACAGACTATGTGTAAAAATGGAGCTTTAGAATATTTTACTCACAAGGTTTACAAAAAACGTGACAAATGTTCCGACTGACCTACTCTCCCCCAGTCATAAACATTCACTTTTTGCGAAGTCTTGCCAGTGTTTCTCACATTGCACATTTCTGTCTGTTTTTCCTGTTTTGAGATTTGCCTGGATCACTATTCTGCTCTGCCTGTAGTAGTCTGATTTTCTTTGTTTATCTAACCTTGCTGGCCTTGACTATGATTCTGTTTGCTGATTGGATCTGTTTAATATACTTGTGATTGTATCCTACTCTATCCAACTCTGCCTCTTCTTGAGACATTACACTTTTCTTAGACCTGCATAGCCCTCCTAGAAAACTTTAGAGCATCTCATGGGTTAGGGTTGGGGGTCAGGATTAGGGTTAGGCTTATAGGAGGAGTTGGATCAGGTCCAGTTCCACTCCCTGGACTTTTGGTTCTGCAACAATAGTCAAGCACTCCCAAACAAGAAGGAAATGGAAATCAATACAATAATAAAAATATTTATTGCTAATACTATTCCCTCTGCATGAGTATTTTGCTGACCCACAGCTCCCAGCTCTGACAACCCTGATTCTCTGGGGTTCATACATCCAATTTTCAGAGCTCCTTTTTGAGAAGCTAAACAAGCTTTGCAGAATTTAGAGGACAGAAGTATTCTAAAGAACCTTATATCCCCTCAGATACAGAGGGTCCTAATGGGTCCTGACAGATTATTCCTGACTAGCTAAAGCAGAAAAAAGGCAGACAATCTAGTCTGCTGATGGCTTTTTTCTCAGTTGCAGCCAAGTGCAACAGCCATGCAAGGCTGTGAAGTGCTGCAGGCAATCTGCTGACACCCTGATGATGAGATGGATGATATCCTTAAAAAAAAAAAAAAAAAGCCAACAGAGAAGCATTCAAGCAGCTGCAAGTCAGCAGATCCATTGAGCTTATAGAGCACAGGGGAGAAGGAGCACCGCCTCAACCCTCCGTGTCCTCTAATGGCATTTCACTCATCTATCAGACAAAGGCTTTCTGTATTGTGTTCATGGATGTCCACACTGTGTAATGCACTCCTTACTGGCTACTATGGGGAAAATATCACCATTCATCAACTGAAAGCCTATAAAACCTTAAAGTATGATGGAATTGCAGAATCATTACTTTCTCATACTTTTACTAAAGAACAGACACAGAAACTATTTGGATCCACCAATAATTATTTGCTAAGGGCATCCAGTAAAGTAAAGTAGAGATATTTATGAGACATGGTCATAGCCGGCCACCCCAGTGAGATATTATTATTATCCATCCATTTTCCATACCGCTTATCCTACACAGGTTCATGGGGGAGCCTGGAGCCTATCTCAGGGAGCTCGGGGCACAAGGTGGGGGACACCCTGGATGGAGTGCCAACTCATCGCAAGGCACAATTGCACACACATTCACACACTATGGACAATTTGGAAGTGCCGATCAACCTACAGCACATGTCTTTGGACTGAGGGAGGAAACCAGAGTACCCGGAGGAAAACCCCGAAGCATGGGGAGAACATGCAAACTCCATGCACACAGAACAGAGTCAGGACTTGAGGCCCCAACCCTGGAGGTGTGAGCTAAATGTGCTAACCACTGTGCCACCATTATTATTATTATTATTATTATTATTATTATTATTATTATTATTATTATTATTATTATAACTTAACAACTGAATAAATCCTGCTGTGATCTGGCTAGTTGGAATAATAATTCAAAAATTTATTTCATCACTGTCCAGTGGTGAGAATTGTAAAAAAAAAAAAAAAGAAAGAAAAAAAAAAATTTCCCAACCCCACTGACCACAAAGACCAAACATGTAAGCAAACATTGGTCAAACTTTTTCACATTCATTATTTGTAAGCATAATATTGGATTTCTTAACAATATTGAATTTGTAACACTAGCGCACTTTGTAAGTTGTAGCCTAATGTTATGTTACCAATGACTTTTTTGTTGCTTGCTAGACGACAAACAATTGTTGATGAGCTTTGGGGATCCTACCCAGGCCATAGGGCTAGCCACCTTATGTCTTTTTCTATGGAAGTGGATTAGCATTTTGCCCCACCGTAGACTGCCACCCCAATAAAGTGAATGGGTCTGACCTGGCCATCCCATTGTAAAAAGGTCTGGCTTTGGCACTGATATGGAATATGGCTGGAGAGAATAATGAACTGTGCTTATAGACCAAGGAAAGGAGAAAGTATTTTACAATGTGTGGCCACATAGTGGAACTATTATTATCAAACAAGGCACATACAAAGCAGTGCAAAGGAGACGGATTCCCTCTGAGTTGTGTATGTGTTCTGAATATCTTTGTTGGTTGTTAATGGATTCAGTTTGATGGGTACTCACATTCACCGGATATAAAAGTGCAGAAGGGAAACTCTGTTATCTCCTTTCACAAATGAGAAACAGAAAGAGCGAGGTGATCAGCTTGAACACTTGAAAGGTGGTGAGAGAAAGAAAGAAACGCGTCCGCCCCATTGCCCTATTCTTCTTCTTCCGATTGACAGCTCGGCGCCTGATGGGTTTTCATTCTCTTTTGACCTGTGTTCTGCCACACATTCAGAAAACAACATGCTCTTGTGAGCTAATCAAAGACCAACGGAGAGCGGACTCATCCACTTCACGAAAGAGAGACGACATTCAGGCCTGTCAAACATGGGCTGAGCAGCAATGAGGAAACATGCTTTGTGTGGCCATTTCTCTAGAGACAGTGATGGGATCAAGGGGAGGGAGGGAGGGAAGGAGGAGAGGAGGAGGGGTGAAAAACCGGGTGAGCAGTAATGAGGCTGAGTGGAAAACATTTCAGCTTGTCTCAATGGACAATCAGTAAGATGTAGAGCACAGCTGCTGCTGGAGATGGAGAGAGAGGCATTAAGAGAGAGAGAGAGAGAGAGAGAGAGAGAGAGAGGTGGGGGGAAAGGGAGTAACTCGAATCAGCTCTTGCTACTCTTCTCATTTTCTCACTATTAAATATTTAATTTCCATTAAAGTCAGATCCCCAACAATGGCTGTGAGAGATTTACACTTTGTCTTATTGCATTGTTTGTTGCCTTTCATGCACTAAAAATGTGAAAATTAGGCTTTCTACTTGCTCCTAGAGGCTTTTAATTTTTTACTGCACCTTTTTTTTTTAATAAAAAAGAAAGGCACATTTGAGACTCCATATGTGAGTGACTCTCTGAGATTTGAGCTTTGTCTTTTTGGTACATACATTGTCAGGAAATGTTTAACCTCTAAGGTTGCACATTGCTTCTTTAAGCAATGTGTTTGGCTCCTGATATTAATTTATCATTGTTGAAAAGACAGCAAATGTCTACTGTCGCCTTTGGAGTCAACAAAGCAGCTTTAGAGTTGGTAGAGATAACATAACCAGAGGCTCTCTCTCTCTCTCTCTCCCTCTCTGTCTGCATGTGTCTGTGTATATGTATGTATGTGCGTATATATATATATATATATATATATATATATATATATATATATATATATATATATATATATATATATATATATATATATATATATATATATATATATATATATATATATATATATGATTGCATATGAAAAAGGCACAGGCAGACTTTGAGAGAACCACAGAGAGACAAAAAGAGCATGAGAAAAGGAGTCAGAAAGAAAAACAGATATAGGAATAGAACCGGCACAAACAACTTAGTTGGAGGGAAGTGAAAAAAAAGGCACAGTAGCAGATCAACAATGATGCATCACCATGACAGCAGACAGATGTGCACCTCATTTCGCTGCATTCCCTGTGACCCCTACTAACAATCAAACACAAACCTGACACTTTCTCTGCAAAGCACTGTGACACCGGGATGATGGTGCCCTAAAAAAGAAAACAGCCTTCCCATCTCCTTGAGCATTTCATATATCGTCTCTGTGATGCTGACCGTACTTCGTCTGGGAAAATGAAGGCCATTTCACAAGATGAATACATCTGTAGTTTTCATTTATTTTGAGCATGGTATGGTTCTTTTAGAGCTTTAAGAAGTGTGTGTTTGTGTGTGTGTGTTCGTGTGCGTGTGTTTGTGTGTGTAGCGCTGTTTCAAGGGAAATAGGGAGCGCTGTGGGGAAATAGAGCTCTCAGTTCTATAACCTTTTCTCTGACAGCTATGATAGGTTTCAAAAATGACTCTCGCTCTCATTAGAATTAGCACTTCCACACAAAATGGCAGTGCAAGCTGTCAAGTGGAAAGTTTTAAGGCCAAATTCTTTGACAAGCTCGTTTTTGCTTTGCCCTCACATCACCTTAGGTATTTGAAAGTGCATGTATATGCATGTACGTGTGTGCATTTCTGATGGAAATATGCTTCTATAGTGTCTATCTGTATTGAAGTTATTGTGTACATCACTGAGTGTGCAGTGGTTCCTATTGGTTTGCTTTAAACTTTATTCATACCCGACTTCATGTGTCTACTGCCTTATTCACATATAGTCAAATCCTCCTTAGGTAGATGTAATGTCCATATTTGAACCTGTCCCATGGTATGAGTAGAAAGACTCAGACGCTCTTTCTCAGCAAGCTTTTAGGCTTTATCCATAAATCAATAAAGACCAACATTTGGCTGCGTTAACCTGTCTTGCTGGGAGACAATTGATTCTTTAATAAAACAATGTGGTTCGATTTTGGCCTACCCCAGATGAGCAGATGCAGAGCGCTACAACTATAGCTGAGCTATGAGGCATGACAGAGATAGCAGCGGATTTCTTTATCAGCTCCTCCATGATTGACACACTGACACATGCAGGGGATGTAACTGTCAGATTGAAGGGCCATATAGCTATGAGATTATTTGAACATGAAATGTTCTTGATAATATGATGTTAATTATAATATGTGAAGGATTCTTCAGTTCCACTGTTTGTATATAAAACTTACACTATCTTATGTTCTTGAGCTGATTTGCTTGTCCCATGTGTGCTCTGTACATTTGTGAACAGAGTTGCCACCTTCCTTGCATTGCAGTACAGAACCCCCATATGGATTACAGTGCATGATATTTATCTTTCTCAGAAGTGAAAGCATGAGACCACTATGCCTGTACAGACTCTAAAACCATGTGATTTAGATGGGCAGATATGCAGCGTATCAAAACTTTCCATGAAGGTCTTTCTAGTTTTGTGCAGCAAGACCACCCATGTGGTGCCCAAAATATTTTTCCAGACTTCAGAATGTAATATATGGTTATTGCTAGGTCAAAGATCCTATTCTGTGCAATGCAATAATTGGCTAACCCTTCAAATTAAGTGGTATTATGCCATGAATATAAGCAAGAAATAATAGTATGATCTGGTAGCTGCGAGAGGTCTGTACTTTCAAAGTACACAGAGAATTAGAGATTAATATTTACCTGTCCATTTTTAGGATACTTTATAGTATTTATTTAGCTGTCTTTATCTCTGAAATCAACTACACCATTGTGTGGCTCCGTGATACTTTTTTAGGGATCTAACTCTAAAAGCTTTAAAAGCACTTGACACATTAGTGCCCCCTACAGGTCAACAAGACTGTTTCCAGTGGACTATGAGGTAGGGTAATGGGAAGAGCCGGATTGCCGCAAATACAAGTGAATTGAGGTGCATGGTACCCTTAAAACACATGAGCTCAGGCCAAGATGTCTAGTCTGTTCTACCAAATGTCCAGCACTAATAGTTTAAACAATCAAACCTGTTCATGTGCATTAGCATCACCTTTAAGAAAAAAATCAATTCTGAAACATATTAAATATGTTTAGAAATTAAAATATGTGTGATGTTGTTAATGATTCCTGTACTAATTTTTTGTTTGGTACTGTATTTGTGCTATTCCTGTGAGAAGTTAGTGGTTACAGTCCCCTCTGAAAGTATTGGAACAGCAAGCCCAATTAAAAATTTTTTCACTATACATTGAAGACATTTGGGTTTGAGATCAAAAGATGAATATCAGATGATATATCAGAACTTCAGCTTTCATTTCTTCATATTTACATCTATATGTGTTAAATAACTTAGAATATGGCACCTTTTGTTTGAACCCACCCATTTTTTTCAAGTGATCAAAAATATTGGAACATGTGACTGATGGGGGTTTCTTGCTGTACATGTGTGCCCTGTTAAATTGATTGTTTAGAGAATGAATAGCTCTGCATGTCTACTCTTGGTTTGAGCCCTAGGTTTTGTCTGTGAAGACTGCATTTGTTGTTAAAAATGATAAACCAACATGAACACCAGAGAGCTGTCTTTGGGAGAAAATCAAGCCATTTTGAAGCTGGGAAAAGAGGGAAAATCTATTGCACACACATTGCACACACATTTGGCATAGCCAATACAATCGGAATGTCCTAAAAATAAAAGAAACTACTGGTGTACTAACAACCAGACATGGAACAGGAAATCAACAGCAGTTGGCCAAGGAAAACAACAACAGCTGATGACAGTAACATTGTGAGAGCTGTGTGTTATTTACTTTAAGACTATCTGTTCCTATACATTTGCTCTCTTACAATTGGGTGGTCTTATACAAAAGGTGCCATGTTTTAAGTTGTTTAGCACATCTAGATGTAAATATCAGGAAATGAAAGCTGAAATTCTGATCTATCGTCTCATATTCATCTTTTGATCTCAAATTCAAATGTCTTCAATGTATAGTGAAAAAAAATGTAATTGGCCTTGCTGTTCCAATACTTTTGAAGTGGACTGTATATGCATCACTGATGTCACAGGAGGATGTTGCTAGTGCAGTTACAATGGTGTTTAACAGAAGAAAAGCATTCAATGTTTTTACACATAACAAATAATGAACATGTTGTGCTGTTGCTCCTAAAATAAAAGAACATGTGTTTCTTGAAAGTGAAGTTTTGGAACCTGATCTGTTTGAGCAGAATGTACAGATGAGGAAGTGAGAGAGAGCTGGACAGACCAAAAGACTAAAGCACTGCTGTACTGCTGTCTAGGTAGTGATGAAGCAAGGGATAATTCCCACTAGCACCACTATCCGCAGGCAAGAAACCATTAATCAAAGTGGAAAATTCAGGTGAAAGAAGTTAGAACTTAAAAACTCTGAATTTTATTAGAAAAGAAATCCTGAATGCCACTGAAGATCATGTTAATTATAACAATTAATATGCAAGTTGTTCAGGGTGGATTTGTCCTTTGAGACTTTAAGATTAAAGTTTCTGTCTGTAGAGTGTCTCGTAGTTGCAGAGAGCTGAGGGACTGTAATATTCCTAGAATCATTATATTGAGGGAGATGCAGGAAAATAAAAAGCATAAGATGAATCTGCTGACAGCCTTCTCTTGTGTTTGAGGTTGCAGAGGCATTGAGGTATTCAGCGGAGCAGCTTTTAGCAATGCAGTGAACTGCATTTCACATGTTCCTCTCCAGCCTGTCAGAGAGAGATGGATTGTCTCTTTCTCTGAAACCTGGATAGAACTAAAAGATGAGGGCAAATTGAAAACTGAGACTAAGTAGTAACTTTCTCAGAACACCCACAGAGACCTTTATCAGATGGATTGGAAATAGTTGAAACTGTACAATAGCTTTTATGTGGCTGGGTTCAAACTGTCCTAGCTCCTCCAATCATTGATTTGATTAGAGGATACCATCGTTATAAGCAAAAGAACTCAGTCAATAATCTGCATCAAATCTGATTGATGAGTGGATGAAATGGTAGAATAGGGTGCAGCTGAACTGGGGCACTGCAAAAAGCTGCTTGAGCATACAACCCAAGATCTTTTGAAAGAAAGTAGTTTCATGATGAAACTAGAAGATATTTCATGTGAATCTGGTACTTTCCTCAGTATTTAAATTAAAGTACTGAAAACGGTTCATAGTTATTTTATTTCTAAATCATTATGAAAAAATTAAGTGTTAGCATTAATCAGCTCACAGTACTCTCTCTCTCTCTCTCTCTCTCTCTCTCTCTCTCTCTCTCTATATATATATATATATATATATATATATATATATATATATATATATATATATATATATATATAAATTGGAAATAAACTGATGTTTAATATCTTGAATATTTAATATTCAAGATTCAGCACAATTTAAGATTCAGTAATATAATTTGTAATGAAAATTGTTGTATTAAATTAGAAAAGAATGCCAAATAGAGGCATTTTCACTAGTGGCCTCAGACTTTTGGACCTTACTGTATGTATATGTGTGCATACACAGTACTGTGCAAAGGTTTTAGGAACCCTTTTTTTTTTTGTTGTTGTTTTTTGGTTTTTTGGTTTTTTTTGTACAAACTTTGTTGTAGATTTTTTTTATGACTACGTTATCAAGTCAGTACAAAACCATTTTAGATTTCCAAATATTAGTTTTCCAGCACAAAATTAAATGTTACAGAAATATGTTTGTATGTCATTAAAGAAAGCAGACTATTACGTAAGAGACACTTTTCAGACCACTTTTAACTTTTAACCCTAGTTTGCTCATGTTTATGGTAAGAATAATACAGATAACAGATACAGGTCCAGATAGTATCTTCATCTTTATTGCTACCATAACACAACTGTAACAATAAGCATATTTGAATTTGAATATCAACTGTTTTTATCTCCTACAGCTTTCAGGAGCACCTGCAGAAGCTTGCACAACTGATGAAATAATAATAATAATAATAATAATAATAATAATAAAAGAATCAGTGTTTTACAGCCTCATGTCTGACAAGGCAAAAAAAAAAAAATGTTTCTTACGGCCTTAGATCTGTAAAGAGGAGCTTCTTGACCTGTTGTTCTTTGAAGAGGTCTGGTTAATCATGTCTTCCTGCACTGAGCCATACTCCACACACTCCAAGCCCTCTCTAGCTGATTACAAACAGACAGTTACAGCTGGTTACATTCAACCTGCACATAATCATGAAGCTGTAAGAACTCACAGCTGGCAAAAGTACTCTCCAATCATGAGCGTTAGCGATGTCACCTTGTTCTACTGCATTTCAAGAGATAGGTATCTGAGAAATAATTGCAAATGTACATAGATTTAGCTTTGTAGTGTCAGCAGCTGGATTTAGAAGGTCCAAAAAAAAAAAAGCATAGACAAATGAACTAGGAAGAACATTCTGGAGACTTCACAACTACCAATATATATACAAGTGCAAATGTAGCCATCCTTCAGAATTTTTGTATGAGAAGTTATTTATCTGAAAAAAAAAGTTGATAAACGAAGATGGACGAAGAAATGAAACGGTGGTGTAGCAATATAACAATTCCAAAAAATGTGGAAATGCAAAGTCAAAAAGGAAATTTTTTTTTTAAAAGAACCAAATGAACAAATCAAAGTTTAATGATGACCCTCTGATTAGAGGGTATTACAGTTATTAAATAATATTTATTCACCAATATCTTAACTTTTGAACAACTTTTTGTTATTTTTTTTCACAATTAATATACACTATTTGACCATTTTTATTTGTGATGTTGAACAACCTAATAAGCCTAATAGCTTAATAAAATAAATGTCTTGTTAAAAAAATCTTGTTAGAATTTTCTTTATTTTTTCCCTAAAGCTATGCAGACCATTGCATACAGCTGTAGAAATATTATTGCACTATTATTGCCGTATTGCAAGAATTGTAGGAGTAATAAAATATTCATTATGAGATGGTCTACTTGTTTTGGTGATCCTTGAATCTTGACCTTTTCCTGGAGACTTTTACAGTCTGGCAACAAGGCCACTGGTCTGTTCTGCCAGAAGTTAACCAGTGACTTCCTCTGTGACTTCATTATTAAGAGTTTTCACTCCTGCATGGGGTGCTGAAACTGGAATGAAATATTTGAATCTAAACAGTTGTGAATGGACAACTGTTTAGATTAGTTATTGCACAGAATTGGCATAAACTTCAGTCGTCAATGATTTCTCCTTTCTTTTCATTTCTATCAGTCACTCTTTTTCTTAAAAAGGACTCTTCAATCGCTCATTCAAGTGGTTGGTGCTATATTTGGCCATTGTGTATTGTCGCAATTTCCCTCCTCTGCTCTCTCCCGCCCTTTGTCTATTCATCTTTGTGTAACACTGAAGCCTTCATACATTTCATGCATTTATTTCCTCACTAGCAGAGGACAGTAGTCTGTAGCAATTATTTTTCTGTGTAAATATATATATATATATATATATATATATATATATATATATATATATATATATATATATATATATATATATATATATATTCTGGGTATATTGTGTATTTAATAATTATCATCCATTTTACCCTAGAGATAAATGCTTGGTAGACTTATTATACTATTAAAGGAAATTCTATTATACATCTAAAGCAGCAATGCAGTATTTTTCCAGCAGTTGTTATATGAATTTGAATCTTATGGTGAGACCTGAACACGTGATGTAGCTGTCTTGGACTGTTTTGCTGCTCTATGTTTATTTGAATATAAAGGATTGGGATATACTGCACTGAGCTGCTAATCTCAAATCATTATTTCCAAAAGGTGTATTGTATAATTTGTAGAAAATTGGATATACACAAACATGCCTTAAAGCTTATGAAACAACACTTAAATATGCTTCAGAGGGATAGGAAGATAACTGAAGCAAGCATCACCAGAATATTAACTATGGTTTGCTAGTTATGTTTTGCCAGAATCCTTGCTGTTTTGCTAGCTGTGTTTTGCCAGAATCCTAGTAGTTTTGCTAGCTATGTTTTGACAGAATCATAGCTGTTTTTCTACCTGTTTTGGCAGAATCCTAACTGTTTTTCTAGCTATGTTTTGCCAGAATACTAGATGTTTTGCTAGATATGTTTTGCCAGAATGCTAGTTGTTTTGTTAGCTACATTTTGCCAGAATCCAAGCTGTTTTGCTAGCTGTTTTGCCAGCTATATTTTGCCAGAATCCTAGTTGTTTTGGTAGCTATGTTTTGCCAGAATACTAGCTGTTTTGCTATCAATGTTTTGCCAGAATTCTGGCTGTTTTTCTAGCTATGTTTTGCCAGAATATTAGCTGTTTTGCTAGCTATGTTTTGCCAGAATACTATGTTTTTCCCCCAGAATACTAGCTATGTTTTGCTAGCTATATTTTACCAGAACACTGGTTCTGTTTTGCTAGCTGTGTTTGCCAGAATATATAGAATAACTTAAGGATGTGGTGTTGATTGGTGTTGGGTGTTGGATAAAACCATTTTAAACCCATGAAAACCTGTGGTAATGTTTCTTTTGTTTTCTTTTCTTTGATAGAAAAACACAGCCCAAGATGCTGGTCTACTTATTTGTGGATTTCCTTTCATTTTATTTTTGTCTGTAAAAAATACACAAAACTATTAAAGCCTTGTTTTAGGTTTGACTTAGTTAGTTGATGCAGAGAGAGACTGACATGTGGAACTGGGCTGCTGAATTAAAACCATTAGAAGCTTACAGTTAATCTCTCCAGCATGATAAGGATGAAAAAAAGGAGCCATCTCCTTCAGTCTAAACTGAGTACGACATGGTGAGGAGGGGATGTGTAGTTAGTGGGCCATGCACTTCTTCTATGACCCTTTGGGAATCTCTGTGACAGCAAGGATGATGGTTTGGCTGCGAGCTGCGTTCACGGGTGAAGATATAAATATTGAACAGGTGGCTTCCATAGCATAGCGAATGGCTCAAGAGAAGATGATGATGGATTTGGTGGCCAGGAGCAAGACTGCTCTTCCTCGCTGCTCAGATTAATTCCCTTCCTGAACCTGTCACTCACAGCTAATGGATGCTAATACAAGTGGCTCTGATAATATAACCTCTTTCATTGGAAGACTCCTCTCTCTCTCTCTCTCTCTCTCTCTCTCTCTCTCTCTCTCTCTCTCTCTCTCTCTCTCTCTCTCTCCATATTGCAGTGTATGTGAAGGACCCTTAAGGTTGACACCTTTTTTAATAACAAAAATTGATGGATTTACCTCAGAAAAGTGCACTCAAACAACACGCAAACTTCGTTTTATGTCCATACTTTTTTGAACAGCAAGGCCAATTCATTTGTATTTGCATTTGGGTTTCAGATGAACAAATAAATATGATAAGAGAATTTAGAATTTCAGCTTTTATTTCCTAGTATTTATATGTAAATGTGTTAAACGACATAGAACCTAGCACATTTTGTATCAGACCAATCAATTTGTAGGTGAAAATATTGGAACATGTGACTGACAGGTGATTCTTGTTACCCAGGTGTATCCTGTTAAATTGACTGTTTAAACATTAAATAGCTCTGAACATCTACTCTTGGTTTTAGCCTTCAGTTACACCTTGAAAGGCTGCATTTGTTGTTAAAAGGATAAGCCAACATGAAGATCATAGAGCTGAGCCATTTTGAAGCTGAGAAAACAGGGAAAATCAATCAGAGGCATTTCACAAACATTGGGCATAGCCAATACAACAATTTGGAATATCCTGAAAAAAAAAAGAAACCACTGGTGTACGGAGCAACAGACACCAAATGGGTCGGCCAAGGAAAACAACAATAGCTGATGACAGAAACATTGTGAGAGCTGTGAAGAAAAACCCAAAAACAAGAGTCAGTGACATCACCAACAACTTCCATAGGACAGGGGTGAAGGTATCACAATCCACTGTTTGAAGACAAATGTATGAGCATAAATATAGAGGCCATTCCACAAGATACAAACCACTCATCAGCAGTAAGATTCGGAAGTCCAGATTGGAATTTACAAAGAAATACAGAGATGAGCCACAAAAGTTCTGAAACCAAGATTAACCTCTACCAAAATGATGGAAAGGCCAAAGTGTGGAGAAAGAAAGGATCTTCTCATGATCCAAAACATACAAGCTCGTCTGTGAAACATGGTGGAGGTAGTATCATGGCTCGGGCTTGCATGACTCTCTCTGGAACAGGCTCACTAATCTTTTCTGATGATTTAACTCATGATGGTAGCAGCAGAATTAATTCAGAAATTTACAGGAACATTTTGTCTGCCAATTTACAAAGAAATGCATTCAAATTAACAAAGGACTTGTGGAAGTTTTTAGACTGGGCAAGTCAATCACCAGACCTTAACCCAATTGAGCATGCATTTCACCTCCTGAAGAGGAGACTGAAGGGACAAACCCCCTGAAACAAACAACTGAAAGAGGCTGTAGTAAAAGCCTGGAAAAGCATCACCAAAAAAAAATTTGGTGGTCAATGAGTCACAGGCTTGATGCAGTTATTGCAAGCAAGGGATATGCAACCAAATATTAAGTGTTATTTACTTTCATTTACATCAAGATTTATCTGTTCCTATACTTTAGCTCACCTAAAAATTGAGTAGTCTGAAGTTTTATGTTTTATGTTACATGTAAATACCAAGAAATAAAAGCTGAAAAGCTGACTGATTTTTAGCAACATTCCAAACACCACTCAAAGCTGTGATAGAGATATTGATGAACGAAACACTCCTCATGTGAGTTTGATCGAAATGTTTGAGACAGGTGTGAAAAAAAAGATCACAAATGCCTGAGAAGGTTTTTTAAAAATTTTTTCAGTAAGGTGCAAACTAACAAATGCTCCTTTATAAAGATTTTAAAAAGCTAGATGTGCCCACATCTTTGATGTTTATAAAATTTAAATGCGACATAAAATGTTAATTATTTTGTAATGGGAATTCTGTAATGTGACATATTACTGAACTAAACAGCCTCGCCATTTTCAGATGATGTGAGAGGGAGGTGAAACATGACATCATATAACTGGTAAATTTTTTCCCCTGCACTTAATGATTGTCAAATAAAAAACATTTAGAGGCAGGCTTAATGGAAGATGAAAACAAGTATTGTCTTTAAATTATCCTGATGAAATGGTAAAGTCTTTTTTAAAATTATTATTAATATTTTAGGTTGACCTTAAAAACCCATATTTGCTCACCTAAATCTGCTGTAATGGATTTTGGATCATTAGCAGTGCTATGAAAATGAAATAGATTCTATTTATGAAAAAAAAGAGACATAATGTATTCCATGTTTGATGTTATTTTTTTTATTCATTTTTTTGTAACTGATCAGGGTTGCAGTGGGGCTCGGGGATGTGTGGAAACTCCACACATACAGTGCCCTCCACTAATATTGGCACCCTTGGTAAATATGAGCAAAGAAGGCTGTGAAAATTGTCTTTATTGTTTAACCTTTTGATCTTTTGTTCACAAAATTCACAAAAATACTCTGCTCTCATGGATATCAAATAATTGCAAACAAAACATGTTTATAAAAAAAAAAAATCTTTGTTAAATATAGGTGTCCAACAATTATTGGCACCCTTTTAGTCAATACTTTGTGCTACCTCCCTTTGCCAAGATAACAGCTCTGAGTCTTCTCCTATAATGCCTGATGAGCTTGGAGAATACATGGCAAGGGATCTGAGACCATTCCTCCATAAAGAATCTCTCCAGATCTTTCAAATTTCGTGGTCTACACTGGTGGACTCTGGCAGAAAAACAGCCCCAAAACATTAAAGAGCCACCACCATATTTAACCGTGGGCATGAGGTACTTTTCCATATGTCTACCACTCTATGTGCGCCAAAACCACCTCTGGTGTTTATTGCCAAAAAGCTCTATTTTGGTTTCATCTGATCATAGAACCCGATCCCATTTGAAGTTCCAGCAGTGTCTGGCAAACTGAAGATGCTTGAGTTTGTTTTTGGATGAGAGTAGAGGCTTTTTTTCTTGAAACTCTTAACTAAATGGATTATTTGATACCTAACTATTGTGTTCGTATTTGTACAGTATGTCATTGAATTGCCCTGTTTAAGACGGTAAATTAATGCATCCTATAATATGATGCACTACATAAAATATCACCTGTACTGCAAGTTTACACAAAGAACAAAATGTTACTTATGTCAATAAACTGATATTGACAGCTAAATGCTGGCATATAGATTGATTTCCTGTGCATAATTAACCCTTGCTGTGTAGAGGCTCTTCACATAGAGGTACGTAGTCATGTCTAGAATGAAAGATGATGCCATAAAGCCTCTCTTAGTCTGGCTGACCCTCCTCACCCTCTCATTTAGGGCAGTAAATACATGTGAAATGGGCTTTAATCCCAGTCAGGAAGAGTTTATGGCCTCTTGAATGATCTCGAATAGTTACTGCAACACAAAATGGTGTGTGTGCATGTCTCTGTGTGCATGCGTGACTGTGGGTGGGTTTTTCAGTTGGAAATATTCCTTCCATCTCACCCACGGACAAAATGGAAAAAAAGCCATATACTATATGAGGACTGTGAAATAGTGTAAAGATAGACAAGTGGGGGAGAAGGAGCGGCACTCTTAGAGTACCATACAGGAAGGAAATAATAAATCGTAAGTGTCATGTTGTGACATATAGGTGCAGACTGCAATTGAACACTCTGTGGCCTCCTGGTGCCAGTAAAGTTAAAGGTGTTCTTGACAGTGTCACTGCTCTGTGATGCTGAACAGATGCTGCTGACCCATTTTAAAAAGCAGCATTCCATCACTATATTCAAGGTTACAAGAGCTTTTGGAAATTAACAACTTGGAATAATTTTTTTTTATTTTTTAAAATACCAGTATAACTTCTTTCACTGGGGGTTTATTTTCTTTTAGATTGCTTTCTCTGTGCCCTCATTTGCAATCAATTTATGCCTATTATGCATGAGATCAATAAACACATTTGTTATTGAAAACATAAAATTTAGCTCTATTCGGAATAATATAGTGTGATCAATAATTCTTGATCTATACACCAGCAGCATAGCAAAGCTAGTAAACAAAGCTGCTCTCTCTCTCTCTCTCTCTCTCCTCTCTCTCCCCTCTGCACTACGCTACACACTCATTCACCCTGAAATATGTCCCAGATTGCTTTGCGGCTTGCGTTCTGCAGCAGGTGTCCTTTCTCAGTCATATATCTTCATTTGGTGCTGCTGCTCCTGCTCTTAATGACACGAGGGGAAAAAAAGAGAGAACCTATCACCAAAGTCTCTCCTCCAGGCATGTGCCTGCAACTCCATCACTCACTGTTTCTTCCAGTCTTACAGCCGCTGTCCTAATAGAAGGCCCCATTACCTCAAATCAAATGAAATATGCTTGAGAAGAAAACTGACCCATTTTGCACTCATGGTGTACTTTCCCTCAAAACATGTACTGTATGATTGAAGAAAAAGGAACTATTTGCTAAAACTCACAATATTTCAACACTTAATGAACACTTTTGTGAAAGATTGGGCAGCCATTCATCAAGTCAGCATGCCATACATCCAAAATAATGAACCAGCCCAGACATGCTCAGCCCAGATAAGCACAAGTGTTTATAGTATGAGTATGGAGAGCTGCCATTATTCACACGCAGCGTGCTTTAGTTTAGCTTATCAGCACTCAGTCTGCTTCCGCAGTTTATTCCTCCTGCCTGGACACTTTTATATTTACAATTCAGAGGTGTTACATAGGAAGCTTACAACAGTTAGGTATAAGAAACATGAGTGCCATGATAGTCATATTGATGTCAGTGAATGTTGTATGTAGATAAAACACAGCAATTTTAAATTCAGTATGTATGTATAGTGTGTACATATATTTGATATAATATATGAACTATATATAATATATAGTTCATATATTCATATATATGTTCATATATATATACTATATGTTTTCTATATTAGGGTTGGATAACAGTAGCCAGAGATGTACAGGTTTATCACATTTGCTCCTGCAACAACACTGCCATCTGTTGTTTGGTCTTCTCTAATTGCATGTCTATTTATTGCATTTCCAAACTAATGTAAATCAGGTTGAATACAATTGGATATTTAAACTGAATTCAGGGCAACTCGGTGACACAGCAGGTAGCATTGCTCGACTGGGGATTTCAAAAAAAAAAAAAAAAAAATCCCTCTCATATATTATTTTTGTAATTATTATTTTGTATCTGCCTGTCCCCGTCTTTCAGCTGCTGAAGTTGAACCCATCCAAGTTAGTGCACACACGTTAGAAGTTGTGAGTAGTGAACACACACACTACAAACTGTGAACACACCCGGAGCAGTGGGCAGCCATTTTCGCTGCGGCGCCCAGGGAACAGTTTAGGGTTAAGGGCCTTGCTCAAGGGCCCAACAGTGGCAGCTTGGCGGTGCTGGGATTTGAACTCATGACCTTCCGATCTGTTATGCATTGTACTGTTATTGATTATGTATCTGTTACTGTATGTATTGCACTCTCCTAGAGTCCCACATCACAAGGGACTGGGTAATGTGTAAGAATAAAAACTAACTATAGTAGTGAAAATAGTTTATTAGCAGCTGCAATATGATGGAGAATAAATCACTCCACAACAGTTTCTGATCTGGTTCATTTTTATTAGCAGAGGACGGAATTTCCCAAACTACAGGTATATTGTGTCTGAACTTTGTCCTCTACATTTTCACAATCAGTGAGATTTGCAGATAGATATAAAATGTGCTCCTTTATTCACAGCAACCCTTATGTAGATGAACAAAAATGTGCAATTCTATGAGCTCTTCACAATTAAGATTTAATGTTTGGAATGCTCCAAAAAGATTTTAATGCCACAAACATTAGCACTCTATTCACACAAACCAGTGGCAATGACTATTTAAAAAATCAATTATGGTAAAGGCTTAGTTGCAGTTATACCAAACCGTTCATTCTTTAACAAAAAAAAAAAAAAAAAAAAAAAAAAATTAAAGCTCAAAATCCACTGTCAACCCAAGGTGAAGGGTGGGTACTGTGCAGCAAACTACATTGTCACAATTAGGCACATAGTTTAAACATGTTTAAAAAATTAAAAAATTTTCAACAAAAGTATGTTAATTTTTAAACATGAAAAGGGTATTGTGTATTCAACAGACACCTTTCTCACCACACTTAATTAATACAATTGATTAATTTGAGTTGCTATAGAGGCCCAATAGGATTGCATTACACATTTCACCTTACATGTGTAGATAGTTTTGGTATACATATGGCAGTTGTTTGTCATTAATTGTCATCAAGTGATCAAAGTGCATTTTGACTTATTTTAAAATAAAACTTATTTTATTTAAATCATTTGTAGGATAGGGCATGGAACTACTAATAAGTCCAAAACATAGTTGTGAATTGTATTTTTCAGTCATAATTTGGTATAAAGACAAATCAAGAAACTCAAAGGTGTTGGCTGTGTATATTTCACACTTTAAAAGCACTTGTGTATGCATTACATTTTCATGGATAGGGTGTTCATGACGCATTTTTAGAAGTTGCAACTATACACTTGCAGCCTGTGTTTTTAGCCATACAAGATTTGTAGATCAACATGAGGGTTGATGAACAGAGATACTGGACACAGGAAGAATTTTCCCCCAAATGCATTTCTATGTACTTCAGCCTACAGGTTCCACTTTGCTGAAATGTGTAAAAGACAACTTGGTGCTGAGTGGATGACTGGGATATCAGGCACCAGTTTTCTTAAGCAAGCTACAAAAAATACAACACTTAGCATTTATGTACCCCTCTTTGATTCTAATGAGGTAGGCCTAGTGTACCAATATGGTCATGATCTCGTTCTGTAAAGATGAAGCCAAAAAAAAAAAAAAAAAGAAAAGAAAAAGTTGAGTGGATTGTTATGACTAAATGATAACCTCAAAACTTTTCTGCAACAGCACATAATTTTAAAAATTGCACTTGATTCAAACACCATCTTAAATAAGGCTAAATTTAAAAATGTACATAGAGTAGAGCTAGTCAAGTGATAGACTCAATACAACTTCTGTGCTCCCGCCTAGGATTATCTGTCCTGCTGGTCAGCATTAGGCTCTGAATCAGATGGAGTGTCCAGTACTGGATTAACAAATCCCTCGAATTCATCATCACACTGCTCACTACTATCCTCAGCATGAGCACTGACAAAGTCGTTCTCCCACTCAAGAGCGTTGGAGTCCTCTGAAGCAGAGGCTGGCCCACTGCCCAACTGTTTACCGGCAGGATGGAGTGCAGCTCGCAGGATGTCCTCCTCCGTCTTAGAGCGCTCCCATGCAGCACCCGTCCGATTCATACCTACAAGTGATTGGACATGCAACATTAAAATAATTTGCCTTTTAAAAGTTAGTGTAGTCATCTTGTACTGTATTTATTCTTATGTGCTACTATGTACATGCACCAGTCCCTTTAATAGGAACACCTACACTGATCAGACATAAGTAATTAATTAATTAATTCCTTAGATTTATATAGAGCTTTTCTAGGCACTCAAATCGCTTTAGGTTGTATGGGGGGAAATCTCCTCAAACCACTGCCAGGGTGTCAGTGTTAACATTAAAACCAGTGACAGGTGAAGTGAATAACGTTGATTATCTTGTTATAATGGCACCTGTCAAGCGGTGGGATATATTAGGCAGCAAATGAATAATCAATCCTCAAAGTTGACATGTTGGAAGCAGGAAAAATGGGCAAGTGTAAGGATGTGAGTGACTTTGACAAGGGCCAAATTGTGATGGCTACACGACTGTGTCAGTGCGCCTCTAAAACAGCAGGTCTTGCGGGGTGTTCCCAGTATGCAGTGGTTAGTACCTATCAAAAGTGGTCCAAGGAAGGACAACTGGTGAACCGGCGACATGGTCATGAGCGCCCATGGCTCAATGATGCATATGGGGAGTGAAGGCCAGCCCGTCTGTTCTGATCCCACAGAAGAGCTACTTCAGCACAAACTACTGAACAAGTTAATGCTGGCTATGATAGAAAGGTGTCAGAACACACAGTGCATCGCAGCTTGCTGTGTATGGGGAAGAGTAGCCGCAGACAGGTCAGATTGCTCATGCTGACCCCTGTCCACCGCCAAAAGTGCTTACAACAAGCACGTGAGCATCAGAACGGGACCATGAAGCAGTGGAAGAAGGTGGCCTGGTCTGATGAATCATGTTTTCTTTTGCATCATGTGGACGGCTGGGTGCGTGTGTGTCGCTTACCTGGGGAAGAGATGCCACCAGGATGCACTATGGGAAGAAGGCAAGCCGGCAGAGGCAGTGTGATGCTCTGGGCAATGTTCTGCTGGAAAACCTTGGGTCCTGGCATTTATATGGATGTTATTTTGACACGTACCACCTACCTAAACATTGTTGCAGACCAAGTACACCCCTTTATGGGAACGGTATTCCCTAATGGCAGTGGCCTCTTTCAATAGGATAATGCTCCCTGCCATACTGCAAAACTTGTTCATGAATCATTTGAGGAACATGACAGAGTTCAAGGTGTTGATTTGGCCTCCAAATTCCCCAGATCTCAATCCAATCGAGCATCTGTGGGATGTTCTGGACAAACAAGTCCGATCCATGGAGGCCCCACCTCGCAACTTACAGGACTTAAAGGATCTGCTGCTACTGTCTTGGTGCCAGATACCACAGCACACCTTCAGAGGTCTTGTGGAGCCTATGCCTCAACAGGTCAGAGCTGTTCTGGCAGCACAAGGAGGATATAAACAATAGTAGGCAGGTGGTTTTAATGTTATGGCTGATTGGTGTATACCCCTGCTCATTCATGCCATTACTCAATGCAGCCAATCATGTAGCAGCAACACAATGCATAAAATATGCAGATACCATTAAAAAAAAAAAAGATTAAATAAATAAAAATTCATGCCAAATTGATTAATCATTACAGAGGCCTTTTCCCATCCCATTCCCTTCCTGGCATCAAAAGTAAGAGCTTGTTCAGCAAATGGCATAACAAGAAGTGCTATAGAAATTCTTTCCTCCTTATGTCAGAGTGTACAACTTATACCCATCGAGTCTGGACTTGGATATGAATGTATCTTAGCAGCATTCTTCATTGCTATTTTTGTGACCTGAAATGAAATGCTTGCACTGACATGGTTGGAGCAACATAAAGTGTGATGTTAGTAATCTATTGGCACAGTAAAAAACTGTTCATTTACACGCACTCTTTGGCCCAAAGTTGAGCTATCAAGATCCACTTCGTGCAGACAAAGCCTTCAGACTTAAAATTCCTGTCCCATTTCTTACAGCCCAATTATGTGGATGTACACTAATTGTCACTTCACTTTTATATAACTAGAGAAAAAAGGACACATTTTTGGACAGAAAAACAAGATTAAACAGTCCTACAACAAAGAGTCACGTTGTAACACTTTACAAATAATTCTTATGCTAATAAACATTAGAAAGTGATTTAAAAATGCTGTCTGGTTCCTTTGTTCTCCTGCCAGTCAGAGCAAACGCGTTCAAACAGTTTGAGCAGCAGCAAAATGTCAGCCAGGTGGAAGCATTTGATGATGGACAAGCGTTTCCTAATGACTGTTCATGCAAGTATCAAGAGGACATGCAACGGCCAAGGACTTCTCCACTACAGGCTGTGGAATACAGCAAAACAACAGAAGGAAAAATGGAAAGATGCTGAGGCCATCTGTAGCCAGTTTATGAAAATATGAAAAACAAATTCACAAACAACAGCGCAAAAGCACAAAGCATAACTACAAAATAATTGAATTCATTGCCTTGAATGACCAGCCATTCTCTTTTGTTGAGAATGTTGGAGTTCACAAGCTAATAGAAATATTATGCCTCCTTACACAGTGCCTAGTTTTCAAATATATGTCTACCGGAACTGTACAACATAGATGCTTCTCACATTCAAGGCTGGCCAGCTACAGATATTTCAGCTCTCAGTTATACCACTGAAAAAAAATCGTCTGGGCTTTTTCCAGTCTTCAACGGGGAACCCGTGCCCACTGTAGCCTCAAATTCCTGTTCTTGGCTAGTGGGACCCGATGTAGTCTTAATCTGTTCAGTGTTTAAGATGGTGTGTATTCTGATTTACTTTTCTGCTCACTATGGATGTAAAAAATGGTTACTGTAGCCTTCATGTCAGCTCAAACCATTCTGGCCATTCTCCTCTGATCGCTGTCATCACCAACGCATTTCCACAGACTCAATGTTTTTTTTTGTTTGTTTGTTTGTTTCATTCTGATGTTTGATGTGAACATTAGCTGGAGCTCTTGACCTCGTCACTGTTGATCAGATGCTGCTCAAAAATTGTTGCGCTGCTGCAACATGACTGACTGACTGGATATTTACATGAACAGGCAGGTGTACAGGTATTCCTATTGAAGTAGCCAATGAGTGTATATACTGTATGTATTTATAGTATGCACATTATAGTAATTATAGTATGCATATTATACATACTTGTTTATTATAACTTTTTGTATGTTTTTTTTATATTGTTGTTCATTTGTGCACTGTGCTATCTGGCTACTGTAACAAGTTCATTTTCCTTAAGGGATCAGTAAGATGTGAGTGCACGTATGGATGTGTGTATCCAATTTCAGTAGTTAACTGCTGGGTTTATAGCCCTATACGTGACAATTTAATGTCAGTCATGTTAGAATTCTCAGGTACAAGCAGATTTAAAACAATCCTCCTAAACAATCCTCTCATGCACGTACCAGTACTTTGTGTTACCATATAAATAGTTAGCAACAGTTAACAATGATAATACTTATGCAATGATCCTGTCTTTTTTGTGTCTCTGTAATAGATAAGCTCATCCTCACCCTCCTCATCCTCCCATTCAAGGTCAAGCGAGGTGGCATCATCATTAGTGGAGCGAGTTCTGCAGGTGAAGTCCCAGCTGCTCTCGGTGTTAGGAGTCACTAGATTTGTCTCAGAAGAGAGTCCTGGATATACACACAGTACCTGGATATTACTGTTTCTCATCATACAAGAAATGAAATAAAATAATTAATGATGATGCATCCCACAGCTAGGTGGGATAGTGAATGATGCAGCTTTTTGAGATACTAAGAGGACGATATCCACTGATAGTTGTGGGTTTAGTAGATAATAATTACTTTAATGAAGATCACATTTATGTAATAACTTATTTAAATACTCATTTTTGCAGCTGATTGTGTGACCTTCACTTTGTTTGTATTATAGATAACTTGTATAATCTATATGCTTTCCTTAAAAGCACAAATATTTTCTAATTTTATCAGGTGCAATAATAAGACACAACATTTTTAAAATATATTTTGTCTCTGTACTCACATTGGATTTTGAAACCACCTAATGGCTATAACATTGCAATTTCTGCTTTATTCAAAGGCAGTTACGTCTATTTTCAATTAACCGTATCATCCCAAGCACTGTCACATTATCCACTTTACATTGAAAAATCTAATTTACACACACACAAAAATGCTTCCTATACAACATTTTTTGCTTTTTAAGTTTCGGAACCAATGACTGTATATAAGAGTGGACGTTCTAACAGAGTCAAAATGGCTTTGAGGCCCTCTAGTGGCTGGCTGCAATACAAGTTTTAACTCCACCCATTCCCATGTCAGTGAATGGGACCCAGGGCAAACTTCTGTTTTATGTTACAGCTACACAAATTATTTTCAGGAATGATGTTCTGTCGTGCTGTTCAGTTGACCATAATATCTCCCCCTATATTTTTCCTTAAGATAAACGCAGTTTATACGAGTAATTTGGTTACAAATAAAATGGTGTGGTTAATGAGGTGATTGACAGTCCAGCCGCATGAACGTGCATGCTTGCAACATGGACTTGATGCTCTTGACAGTTCTGTAGCCAGGTCTTGTTCTGCTGTAAACTGTTCCAACAGACCCTCAGCAGGGAGTTCTTTGTGTTTTTTCCCAGTATGTTGCTTATTTTAATGTCTAAGCTAGCTCGTTATACTGATATTATAACTAGCAAACCAACATGAGTTAACAAACTGAGTGGCTGCTAACACCAGCTAAATTTCATAATAATTTATTGACTGTATGACCTTAGCGAACACTCAAAATATTGACATTAAGTTTAGCCAGTCGTTCATTTTTAAACAAACTGCACTGAGAGAATGAGCAGAGTATATAAGAGCACTTTTTCAGATGGGTAGAGCTAGATAAAAATCTTGGACAACAGTGATTTTTCTTTTAACTTAAAAATTAGGTTGTGTTGAGTGTAAATGTTGACGGCTATTTACCAGCATATTTTCAGCTGGAACCTTATATTCGGTACTTTTACTTACATTACTTTGAAATGATGGATAATGTCAGCTAGCTAGCACATAGTAGCTCAGTCAGTCATGACTAAAAGCTCTAACATCTTTTCCTGACAATGGTAAACTCAATATTCTTTCAACAATTATGTGATTACAGTTTACACTTTTACTTAGCCAATATGCCATTTTACGTTGCACTTTAAGACCCACTGCCCACTTAGATGTATTTACTGCACATACACTGCCTTCAAGTGTCTACTCTGGCAAATGGGCAACTTACATTTCAACCCCAAAAACGCATAATGGGAGTGAATGGCACCACGCTGTCCACTCATATACAGTATACAGTCATTGATTGGATCTATGAGGGTAAACAAGCAGTGGCGGTCGGGGAACAGACTGTGACTGACAAGTTGGCATGACAGATCGGTAAGTAATATAGCAATAATTATATTACTTATAATATAGATAAGTAATATAGCAAACTATTCCATGCAAAATTTGCAACAGTAGCTATGACAGGCTTCTATGCATACCTGATTGTGACACTGCTCACACTAAACAATGTCTGATTAATATCATGGGAATATGTGATTAATATTGGGGGAGGGGGTGGTTGTGTCCAATATAGTTTTACAGCGCAAAAACAAATGGTCACTGTCCACTGACAGAACACGTGTGATATCAGTGATGAGAGATTCGACTACTCACGGCTACTGCGGAATGCCTCTGACTGAGCCTTCACACTCTGCAGGTACGCTTCAAACTCTCCACCTGATGGCCTGTTACAGAAACACACACACACACACAGTTACAGTGCATTCCTGTCACACTCCTCTTTGAGTCTAAAGATTTGTTGATTGAAACATTTTTGAAAAAGCTTCCATTTGGGTTAAAAACTTCACTTCTGGTTAATTAATAATTGAATTGTTGTGTCCCAAATGACATACTATACACTATGCACTTACACTATGCACGCTACTATCTAGTGCATGAATTTTAGAAGGGTAGTATCATCTCAAATGGAACACTAATGCTGTTTTACTAATCTGAAGTACAAGCCGTTTCCCAGTCGATGGCAAATGACGTCAAACTAACGTAATGCGACACTGCTAGCTTTACCTGAATACCCAGCGTCAACGAAAATGAATTTCTTCATTTTACTGTTTATGTCAATGTTACCTTTTATGTCCAACATGACCTTTTTTGATTCTGAGCAAATCTGAGCCAGCTTCAGTGCTTGGTAGCCCCTCCCTTATTCCACTACATAAGCAAAGCTTTGACCATTGAGTGCATGAAGTATCCAACATTCCACACTTCGTTTTATCGGTTGAATAAGTGCATCATCCGGGTACTTGAAGTGCACTTCTTCTTGTTGGAATTTTTAGTGTGAACACACTACTCACACTATTTATGCTACAATATGGTGTAGAATAGTACATAAGTATGTGATTTGGGACTCACCTATAGTCTCTGAAAATAAGTCAGGCCATTTTTCTTTTCTTTTTTTTGGTCATTTACCAATTCCCACCCACTACCTACAGTGGGAGGAAAAAGTATTTGATCCCCTGCTGATTTTGTACGTTTGCCCACTGACAAAGAAATTATCAGTCTATGATTTTAATGGTAGGTGTATTTTAACAGTGAGAGACAGAATAACAACAAAAAAAAATCCAGAAAAACGCATTTCAAAAAAGTTATAAATTGATTTGCATTTTAATGAGTGAAATAAGTATTTGACCCCTTCGACTTAGTACTTGGTGGCAAAACCCTTGTTGGCAATCACAGAGGTCAGACGTGTCTTGTAGTTGGCCATTAGGTTTGCACACATCTCAGGAGGGATTTTGTCCCACTCCTCTTTGCAGATCCTCTCCAAGTCATTAAGGTCATTTTCAATGCCCTGGCTGAGGGAAGGAGGTTCTCACCCAAGATTTGATGGTACATGGCCCCGTCCATCGAACCTTTGATGCGGTGCAGTTGTCCTGTCCCCTTAGCAGATAAACACCCCCAAAGCATAATGTTCCCACCTCCATGTTTGACGTTGGGGATGGTGTTATGACTTGGGGTCATAGGCAGCATTCTTCCTCCTCCAAACATGACGAGTTGAGTTGATGCCAAAGAGATCTGACCACACCTGACCACAATACTTTCACCCAGTTCTCCTCTGAATCATTCAGGCAAACTTCAGACGGGCCTGTACTTGTGCTTTCTTGAGCAGGGGGACCTTGCGGGTGCTGCAGGATTTCAGTCCTTCACGGCGTAGTGTGTTACCAATTGTTTTCTTGGTGACTATGGTCCCAGCTAACTTGAGATCATTAACAAGATCCTCCCGTGTAGTTCTGGGCTGATTCCTCACCGTTCTGATGATCATTGAAACTCCACGAGGTGAGATCTTGCATGGAGCCCCAGACCGAGGGAGACTGACAGTTTCTTCCATTTGCACACACATATATATATATATATATATATATATATATATATGTGCTCTGTTGAACCACATGTCTCAGACAGATGGCTTGAACAGAACAGTGTGAGAGGAGATTTCACACCATTAAGTCTTACTCAAGTTGGCTGCATATGACTATTTATTTTAGTGCTGTGTATATCCTGAGTGCCTTAAGCTGATGTCTAGACATGCATCTCATCATACCCCTGACCAACTATATGTAAATAGCACATATGTTTATAAATTCTCAGAGCTTTTCTCTGCTCATACTATTTATTTTCATTTATTCTCTTTTTGAACACTTAAAAATGCAATAACTTTATTATTTACATGAAATCCTGTACTCCCTACATTACAGGGTATTATATAATATATGTTGGTGTCCAAGTGCGAGTCATACTCACTGTTTGCGATGTGAGCTGCTGCCCTCTTTCTCAGTTTTCTTCTGTACAAGCTGCTGCTTCCAAAAACACACACGACTTTAGTAATGACAGCCTACTTAGACAGATGGCTGATCATAAAGTCTCTCAAATCTCACACAAAACAGCCAAATTACATTTAATTACAACATCTTTTTCCATTTTGTGGGTCCTGCAGACTAAAATCTGCATAAATTAGGGGGGAAAACAATGTAAAAAAATGAGTGCAAATAAGGATACAAGCAACATAAAGAACAGATGTTAAGGAGCGGGTAGGGGAAATGCTGCTTTACTTATAGTACTAATTTTTTTTTTTTTTTCTAAATATATCAGCAGCAGGATGAAGGACAGGAGTATGGCAAGAGGATAAGAGAAGGGCTGGGCGTGCTCAGTGTGGACGCCTCACCTCCTTTAGCTTTCGCTCCTTTGCGAGCCTCGCAGCCTCGCGCTGAGCTGCGACTATAGCCTCCTCTTCTAGCCTTAACTTCTCCTCTTGTGCCACTAACTAGGCAGAAATAACAACAAAAAAGGGGGACAGTAACGAAACCGAACAAAGGAAGATAATGAATAGCAAGAATGAAAAGCAATTTAAAAAAAAGCAACACAGACTGCAAACCATGGAAATAAAGAAAAATTTAAATGTAGGCTTATTAAATGTAAGCTTAAACGTAAGACTCTAACCCCTTACTAAAAATTGCCTTCTGCTAATTTTGATGAATTTAAAGATTTTAAAATGTTTTGATTAAACCTTTTTTACTGAAACAAGGCTGATTAGGATTATCACAGACAGCAAAATAAACTAATGTAATTAGCTCTTGAGACTATATGATGTTTGCATGTCTTCATGATCTTTTTTTATTATTAGATTAACAGCAGGAAGGACAAGGTGAGGCACAGGGGTAATGGGCCATACCTCAGCATTCAGCTTCTCATCGATCACTGTCTGCGTATCAGCAATAGCAGCATAGCGCAGTTCCTTCAGATGGCCAATCTCCTCATCACTGATGGGCCTGAGCCAAATACAATAAAGGTCAGCCTCCTGAGATTCCACAGTTAATACATCTCAAAGTTGCATATGCCAGAAGAGCTCTGACTGCATTGTTCATTCATCTTCATTTTCACTTGCTCAAAGCTGGACTTTACTATAATCTTAATGGAATGGTCTGGGTACAACAGTAGCTAATCTAATGTGTACACTACCGCAGCACTCAGTTTATTATTATAGTGTCTTGTAAAACCCAAAGCAGATTTCAAGACATTCAAAATGATGATATCTATACTTCAGCTGCTACTCAGGTGGCTCCTATTCTGAACTCTTAAATAATCACAAATGCCTTGCTCTCTATCTTTACACCTTCGTGGCTTGTCTAAAAGTGGTCCCTGAAACCAGGTTAGAGGGGCACAGTGGTTTAATGGTTAGCACGTTTGCCTTGCACCTACGGGGTTGGGGGTTCTAATCCCGCCTCCATCTTGTGTGCACGGAGTTTGCATGTTCTCCATGTACTTTGGGGGTTACTATCCCCTCGACGCTGTGTAGGATAAGCAGTACAGAAAAGGGATTGTTCAATAAACAGCCCCCAAAATCTGGACTACCACACAATTTCTGTGACGGTCCTCTGACATTTCATTTCCATTAAGTGGTAATATCTGCAAATGCACAGCTTTTTTTAAATTTTATTTTTCACTCATTTATTCATCTCCAGTAACCACTTTATCCTGGTCAGGGTCCTAGTGGTTCCAGAGCCTATCCCAGGAACACTGGATTTAAGGCAGGAAGACACCCTGGAGTCACTCGGCAGTCAATCAGATGGTGCCATGCATACACACATTTACATACTGTACTCATTCACATCTATGGGTAATTTAGCACAGCCAAATAAGAAAGCGTAGCAAAAAAAAAAAAAGCTTCCGCATCACAGTCTTGCCCAATTTTACTTCATTTATCTAAAATTGTCCTTGCCATTCGACGAAACTTCACACATTTAAGACTAACAAGGATAATTTTGTGGAAAATGACCAATACATTTACAGCACTTGGCAGATACCCTTATCCAGAGTGACTTACATTTATTTCATTTATACTTCTGAGCAATTGAGGGTTAAGGGCCTTGCTCAAGGGCCCAACAGTGGCAGCTTGGCGGTGCTGGGATTTGAACTCACGACCTTCCGATCAGTAGCCCAACGTCTTAACCACTGAGCCCCCGTTGCCCCTTGCCAATAATTTTGGCAAAAAAAATTCTATGCTCATCCAAAAAGAAAACCTTGTTGTGGGTATAACGGCTATTAATTCATATAAATAATTTCTCCGGGCAGTTCTCACAGATGCTGCGCCATGCCTCTGGATAAACTTCACCTCACAGGAATTACTGCTGTTCTCTCAGCACGAAACCTACTTCACACCAACGCTACAGCTACACACGCATACGCTAAACTCAGTTTTATTTATGTAAGCTGTGTGAGAAAAGTAGAACAAAACACCATACCTGGCACAACTTTGCGAACTCTCACCCTGTAAGAAGAACAAATATTATTAGAGAAAATATAAAAGACGGCATATAAAGACCCGTGTGTGACTTCGTATCTGGGAAATGATTCAGCGCTCACCTCATCACTCTCCACAAGATTCTCAAACTGCAACATAAAAGCAGACAAAGAGATGAGGTCATTATGTCAAAAAAGATAATAAAGTGTGTGTGTGTGTGTGCGCGTGCGTGTGGGGGGGGGGGGGGTGACTATACCTCTATTGTATAGTGTTCTCCAGTTGTGCTACTTCTGAAGTATTTAGACCTGTGGACAAGGAGAAAAAAAAACAACAACAACAAAGAATTAAATTGCAATATTCGTTCTTTTAGGAATGAGTGACATTGCATTTCAATATTTTGGACGACATTTTTACAGTGACTACACGTTCTACTAACTTTATTCGTTGTGAATGTCAGCGCCTGTAGTGTAATAGTAGCTAATGGCTACTCTTAATTATGCAGCTAGCTGCCTGGCTAACTAACAAGAGGAGGGATGAGTTACGGGGCGTGGCCCTATTACTGTATAACACGTATGTTAGCTGGCTGTCAAACTGAAGGCAAAATAAACACACAGCGATGCCTACTTAATGTCAAAAAGTTTACTCTCGAAAGAAAAGACGCGTTTTTTGTTTGTTTTAAGTTACATAACAAACGTTACAGTTTAGCTTGTGGGTTATCCAGTCAATGCACCTGATCACATGTTACTGTAATCACATTGTCAAACCCTTTGACTTTACATATACAAAGATTAAACAATGTTTTCATATTAATTTCTATAAACATATCTAGCACCCTCACCCTCCTCCTCTCTGGATCCTGTTCGCCTCTCTCCTGAATATCCCAGTGCACTGAGTCCAGCAGTTCCCCATGGCATTGTGTCAAAGTACAGAGAGGCAGACTGGGAGCAGATCAGATATCAGCCTGCTTTTCCATCCCACACAGATCTCCCTATCAGCTCCCCGGAAACATCACCAGCGCTAAGAGAATAGCACATTGTAACGCATTTCAGATTCCAAATGGAAAAAAAAAATGACTCCACCAGTTGGCTGCCAGAACTTGTTTCATACAGCAGCTACAGAAACAGGCGGGTAGCCCTGGCGGATGCTAACCTATTGTTTCCTCTTCCTGCCAATGACACGTGATTAATGTTTAAACTACGGAAAGCCGTTTGGCTCAAATCATGCGCCACCGTGAATCGTCGCTAGGAGGAGACAAATGTCAATACAATTCCCCGAAGTCTGTAGACAAAGAAAAGACGCATCGCCATTCAATCGTCAATACATTCCTTGAGGGCATCTGTTATTATTTCCTATACTGACTTTTGTTTTGTTTTTATACTGCTCTGTGTAGTCTTTGCTGTCCATGTCTGAAAGGATTTTAGCTGCCAGAAAAGTTATTTTTGCTGTGTTTTTAAGCTAGGGGTTAGCCACTACTAGTGGTGTAGGTAGACGTGTGACAACTACCAATTTTGCTTGGTAACTCAGGCTGCTTAGCAACTGTATTGTTAATTTCACATGGGTGGTACACAGCTAAAATAGTCATAGTCCTCTCTAAAATCCTGTCTTTGATTAAAATCCATGCACAAGGAAATGCACAAAGAAGCATTATAGCTGTTGTAACTGCTGATTTACATTGGCATAACACTAACATATATTGTATGCAGGCATTTGTGCTGTTTAATTGGAACGAAATGTCATTTCTTAAGGAAGTGCAAGACAATAAATACACAGAACCGGACAGTAAATATACAGTACAATAAATATACAGGACAATAAATGCACAGAACATGGACTGTAAACTGTAAACTATTGTGTATTGTAGCATCCTATCCCTGCTGGAAAACAAAACAAAACAATAGAAACCATTACAGAAATTCTAATGGTTAAAACTACAAATACCATTACAAACCATCAGCTAACCATTAAAACCATCACCATTATTGGTCCTTAATGGTATCCACTAGACATAACATGCCACCAATAGAAGGCATCAAATTACCAGTAGAGACCCACAGGGACCATTATGCTTTCCATTAAAACCAGTACAATTCCCATTATAACCATTAAAACCATGACAAATTCTATGAGGGTTTCTATTGTTTTTTTTGTTTTTTTGTTTTTTGTTTGTTTGTTTGTTTTGTTTTGATTTGTTGTTTTTTTCCCGGTAGGGAAATAGCAGCAATATTGGGAGCAGAAACCATAATATAATAGTGACTGATGAAGCTTTGTAAAGTTCAGTGTGCAGTGGTAGTGAGTATATCCTCAGGAAGCACAAATTTTCACCAAAAAAGGCAGAGAAAAGGACCACTGAGCAGACAATTGGCAAACTAAGCATTCTTGGCACAGTGAATAAGACTGTCCTTTAAAAGAGGAACGATAGCTGTTGGGATGCCGTCCACACAGAGTGTTACTCTACTCTCCTCTACTGGTGATAGAGTGAGAAAAACTCCCAGTAGACAGACTGACCTTTGTGCTCCCAATCTCGCACCAGTTCTGCCTCTGAGTTGTACTATTACTGAGAAATGGGATAATATACAGTATAGTGCTTAGTCATATGTATTGCCATCTGCAGTATACAGTTTAATGTACATACTGTACACTGAGGTATGCACAACATTGACACTGATATACAGGAATCTGTATTAATATATCATCTCTTACAAGAATGTGGCAGTGACTAGATCTAGAAACCTCTGTGATCTTTACTGGCATTACAAAAGCAGACTGGTCGTGACTGGTGATTTCTTTGAATTATCACATACAGTAGCCATTACTAATGTTATGGCTTTATATGCTCCAGTTTATGCTCAGTTACTGTACGTGCACCTTCCTGGCATAGCAGCACATTTCTTTCACAGTTTTAAGATTAGAATACGTTATGACAGCTAAAAAAAAACAGGATGCTAAAATAAAACAGAGCACTACTTATGGCAGCAATGTGCCTGTTGTCATTACAAACTCCCCCCTTCCACTTATCCCTCCTCTTGTTGGTGAGTTTTGAAACATGTAATCACAATCTGAGACACTGTCCAGTTTTTCACCTGAAACTGGAATGGTTTGAGTGACAGGCAACACAAGGTGATATGGCCATTACTATGAGTCTTTCTGAGGGTTTACCATGAAACTAATATTTTGTGTTGAATGCCTACTTGATTGCTAAAGCCTGCTTCTCAACTGTAGAATACTTGATCACAATGAGGAGCGTCTTACAAAGCGTCTGTAAAGGTCCTCCCCTTTACAGTGTAGTAGCACAGCACAAAGTTATATCCCTGAGGCATCAATCTGCACAATAAAGGGAAAAGTCAAAGTTTTAACTGACTTAAAATGTAAACCACTGTAAGGTGCAGCACACATTCCATGACCTCTACATTATCAACTTGTGGGTCTATGGTCCCTCCATATAGAATATAGCCCAGGTTGGAGACCCCTGGCATAACAAGATGACTTGGCCTTAAACACAAGTCTTACCTCATGGATCCTCTGAAATACCCTTTTAAGGTCCTTCCACAAGTGGCTATAAACTGACACATTGTCTATGTAGGCAGACGTATAGACTGCATCCTGCAAGATGTATAGGTGTCAACAGCTTTGTGGAGTCCAAATGGAATTTCAGTAAACTGATTATGTCCACTCAGGGCTGGGAACATTATGAGTTGTTTGGATGATTGTAATGGAAGCACCTGCCAGTAATCTTTGCACAGGCTCAAATCAATGCTGACCTGTTATGTTTTGAAAAGTCAACACATAGCCTGGGCATTTCGTCCCTCTTTGGAACAACAACTACTGGGCTACACTACTTGCTTTTTGATGGACCAAGTTTCAGCATCACTTCCTTAAGGTCAGAGATCATACAAGTTGGTTCATTGCTGAATAATCTGCTTTGAATGTTGTCCATCAGTGCTGGGTGGGTGGTAGGTGGGATGGGTCAGGTCAAGTAGGGTTGCCTGAGAAATACTGCTCCACCAGCTCTTTTACATCTTTCACCACCTTTGCTCAGCTTCCCTTAACAGGCCATGTCCTTAACAAGTATAACAGACCACAATTTGTGGCAGAAGAATGAATCATTTTTTATTTGGGATCAGGTCAAACCTTTTTAGTATTGCTTTCCCCTATGGTGGTATGGCATGATCCCAATACACCCGATACCCTAATTTGTTTAATCGATTTTCACATGAAGTTGTTAGCCTAAATGGATATTCATGTATACAAACATGAATATCTATAGAAATTCATCAGTGATTAGTCCTATCTTGACCCTTTTAAGTGGAAATATTTCAGAGCATGTAAAGGTGTAGTCATTCACAGTGAAACTGGGATGTAGTGATTGACTGCCTCACTCCACTTCACACAGTGTTCATGTCAATTTGACTAAATCACAGTCATGTACTGTATATCTAAAATGTAATGCTTGTCCTACTCCTGTCTAGAGGGTCCAGCGTCTCCATGGACATTTGCCTATATGGTACACCACTTATTAATAAGAGGTGCCCTTCTTCACTAGAGCTACACTATATGGGCAAAAGTATGTGGACACCTGACCATCACAGCCATGCTACTCCTGCTTCCTCTGTCCTTTTAAAAGAGAGGATTGAGAGACTTATTGTCTTTTTTCTTTTTAAATTTATTGCTAGGGATTGTGTAGAAAGTTAGGGTGCTAGGCTTCTGGAGCTGCTCTTTATTAGTTGTACCTAATTTTAGATGTTTAGCGCAGAGTAAGGTGTCTAGGGGATACTTTTAAGTAGTTTTTACTGCCATTATTTGGGAGATATTATTTCCATGCAGTAGAACAGAGACATGCTTAAGGGGCCTTATGCAACACACCTACAGATAACAGGAAGGTTTCCACATTCTTTTTTTCTGATACATCCTGCTCTCACCAGAATTTAGCTTGAGCCCAAGTCTACTATAGCAGGGTTGTCGGATTCTAGATCATACCTACTGTCTAGGACACTGACCACTCACAAGAACCCAGGTGACATACTGTATATAGATATAGTCTTCTATAATACAAAACTCACCTGTATACTGGCTTCTAATGACCTTTCACTTTCACGAACGTCAATCAATGGCTCTACGAATATTACCTTTAGCAGTAAGGCAACATTCGTGAATGGGGTTAAGGATAAAAAAAGGTCAACCCACCTCTTACTATCCTAATTTAAATATTACAGTTACATCTTTGAACTAGTTTATATTGCTAGATTTCTGAAGTCTATACAAAGAGTATTTTAAAGTTATGGCTGTGCAGCTGCTCCATTTGGAACCTAAATAGCACTGAGATAAACAGCAATATTACAGAGGCAAAAGGAATTATTGTGTTATGTAAGGAAATAAATGGGGTTGATGAATTTAACAACAAAATAATTCTTATACTGATGCCTGAAATACCATTTTGCTTGGCATATTATGTCACATTTCCTGTTATCATTTGTACAAAACCAGTACTTTATCATGTATCTAATATAAATAATGCATTTATGCAAAACAATTTCTCCTTGTAAAGACAATCAGTTAATCAGATGAGTCCCTCTGCCTTTAGGCTCACTGCTAGTGTAGAATAGGTCAGGCTGGCTACATGGAAACTGTTTTTTGACAAACACTGCCACTTCCATCTTCCATTAGCTACTGTTGGACTTAGTTTAGACACAAGACTAGCACAGTGAAATGATACCAGTGCTGATTTAAAGGGAACCAAATTTCAACACTGCAGCCTTAAATGTACAGTATTTTTAAATGTGTATACCGTTTTTTACACTTGTATAAAAATGTAGGGCACCTGGATGTAGGAAAATGGTGACAAAAGGGTTAAATTGACATAAGTCTTGCCATATGACCTCTCTGCAGCACCATGGTGTGATAGTACCAGATTGGTGTCTTGTCATCAGTAATCCTGGCGTCATAATGATGTCACAAGCTAGAGGAGGTTGGGCATGGATCCAGGAGCCTAATATTAAGAGAAAAGTGACAGGTTTTCCAGTTGATGGCTCATAGTGAGGGGTGATTAGAAAGTTGTTAGTTTCAAAAGCAGCGTGGGTGGAAAAAGCAAACAAAAGCCAAGAAATAAGGATTACCTCACTGTTTCCTTCCATACTTGAAGTCTGATTGCATATCATGGCCCTGTCTGATGTCTCCCCAAACAGATGCACTCTTATACAGACTTGTCTTTTGTGTTGTTCTTCTTTTCTATTGGTGTCTATGCAGAGTTCAGTATTGAGAGTTAACATAGTTTAGCAGAGCTGATTCTGATTTCATCTTAGCCATCTTGAAAGCCACCCTGACCTGTCTCCACTGATACTCTTGTGTACAGACGCATACAGACGCAATGCCAGCCTACATCATGGAAAAATCTGCACACAGCCAGGGAAGTTTTCTCCAATGACATGGTGAGACAGCTGGGCTAATTGTCTCCTACTACGATCATGACAAGACCAATCTGTCAGTAAATAAGCTTGGTAAAGAGGGGATTTAAATCTACTGTCACAGCCATTTCAGAATGGAAATACATAGAAGAGTACTTACATTCTCTGCCTGAATTTATTGCTCGGTACATTATTTTATATAAAATTTTATATAAAAATCAACTTGATGAATTGTAGTCTTTCTATAATTTGTTTGATACAAGGAAATCATTGTTGTAGCTATAGCTATTAGGAAATGTTAAAAAAAAAAAAAAAAAAAGTTTAGTCCTAAGCAATATTGAGTTATTGTAAAATACATTTTGTGACCAAAATATGATCATCAGGCTTGCACTGGCCTTTGATTTTAGTATAGGATATGAGCTTAATTAGATTGGCAAGCATGAATGTATGAGTAAGTCTTGAAACATCATTGTTCCTTAAATGCTTGTGGTGTACTCAATATAGCAGAAGCAGATACCATTTCACAATTTCCATGGCAACAAATTTCTCGGTTCAAAGGTAGCTTAGACCCTTGTGTAACTGCACAAAGTTTCATCAATCTCACTCAAATATACACAGAAAGAATGATGGCAACTGACTTATTTCATGTCTACACTTAGACACAGAATATGTGTGTTGTGTCATACATTGTGAATTGTTTTATTCATTATATAAAGAGCCTCCAATTATATCATATCTGAACAGGGCAGTGGTTTTATGTAAAAAAAGAATTCCCTGCTTTCTGGCTCCAAGTTTAGCAAAGGCAGATATAGCCTCTGCAAGCCATATAAGCAAACGACAATATAAATGACTCTCATTAACACAACCGGTAGCACATGTCAAGGGCCTGGAGGAAAACTGTTTCTCTATATCAGGATGATCAGTTTGGGGAAAAAGCAATCCAGCCCCCTTGGACTAGAATGGTGCACAGACAGGCCAAAAATAAATCCATTAATTCACACCTGGGAGAGCAAATGCTCATCATTAAAGATGACTCACCTTTTCAGTCACACAGCGGTCATTCCTAAATTATACTATATGTCCCCAAATCACCTGCAGTGTTAAGGGACAGGATAACATTGTAGAAGATCCAGATAATTAGGGACAGAGTGCAGCTTTAACTTTTGAACTTTTGATTGATATGTAAGGAGAACTGATAATGCTAATTTCACACCTGTAAAATGTACATGTATATATAAGTTGAAAGCTTTAATCCCTACTTTAGACCTATACCTACGTACCTATACTTTCCTGAAAAGAAGACTAATGAATGGTTTTCAATACCTGTTCCATTTTTAGCAGGAACTTCACCACAGGTTCAGGCACTATGGTGCAATGCTTTATTCACTAGTTTATTTCAAACTGTAATCTAATAAATATTTTCTATATGTGTATGTTGTCAATAATATAAATTATGCAGATACATAAATTAAGCTATCTGAGAATGTCTCACCAGAAATTTACTGTATTAATGGAACACCATTTTCCAAAAGATACATTCAGGTCCAGAATTATTGGCACCCTTGTTAACGATGGGAGAAAATGTTATGGAGAAAAAAAATGTCTTGGGATTAATTAGCTTAATCCTACACTGAAAATATGAGATAAATCTAATATTTATTTACAAGCTGTATCTATTTACTATCTTTTTTTCTTGAAACCCTTCCACACAACTTGTGGTGATGTAGGTGACTTCGGATTGTAGTTTTGGAGACTTTCTGACCCCAAGACGCAACTAACTTCTGCAATTCTCCAGCTGTGATTCTTGGAGATTTTTTGGTCACTCGAACCATCCTCTTCACAGTGCGTTGAGACAATATAGACACACGTCCAATTCCAGGTTGATTCATAACATTTCCAGTTGACTAGAACTTCTTAATTATTGCCCTGATGGTGGAAGTGGGCATTTTCAATGCTATTTTCTTGTAGCCACTTCCCATTTTGTGAAGCTCAACAACCTTTTGCCGCACATCACAGCTATATTCCTTGGTCTTACCCATTTTTATGAATGACTAAGGGAATTTGGCGTACGTGTTACCTCATATATATACCCCTGTGTTACCTCATATAAATACATATATTTAACAAAGATTTTTTTTTAATAAACCTGTGTTGTGTTTGCAATTGTTTGATATCCATGAGAGCAGAGTATTTTTGTGATTTTTTTTTAAGAAAAGATCAAAAGGTTCATCAATAAATAAAATTTTCACAACCTTCTTTGCTCATATTTACCAAGGGTGCAAAAATTACTGGAGGGCACTGTAGATATTCATCATAGGGAAGTATAGAGAGTACATGAATGAAATGAAAGAAAAGGGTGCTGACCTTTGTAAATCAGACAAAGGCTGTTGGAAATACAGTAGGTACATGCTTGAAAATACCAGTTGCTACAGTTAGGGCAATAATATAATGAAACTGAGCTGTAATGAAACTGCCTGTAATGAAAAAGTGTACTTTACCCCCCACGCACAGTGAGGAGGATATAGCAAAAAAAACAATTTCCAAGGATCACAGTTGGAGATTTGCAGAAGATGGTAGCATTTTGGGATCAGCAAGTCTACAAATCTACAATTAGATGCCACCTCCATGGCAACAAACTATTTGAAAGGCACACCAGAAGAAAGGCTTTTCTTTCATCTAACCACACATCTGGAGTTCATTAGATGCTACATGAACTGGAACCAATTCTATGATCAGATGAAAAGAAATACAGCTTTTTGGCAACAAACACTCAAGATGGATTTAGTGTATGAAGAAGAACTGGTTATATGGAAAATAACCTAGGAACCTGGTTAGAATATATGGCATTATGGACTCCATTATGGACTGCCTCTGTTAAGAAGCTGCAACTGGGTCATTGTTGGATCTTACAGCAGGTCAATAATCCAAAACATACATATACATTCACACATACACACACAAGCACAAAAAATGGTTAAATATCCACAGAATCAAGCTTTTGACATGGCCATTACCATCCCCTGACATAAAACCCTATGATCTGGATAGGACTCTGTATTGAGGAATGGTCTCAGATTCATTGCGCTGTATTCTCCAGTCTCTTGACTCCGTGCTTTTATGTTGGCAAAGAAAGGTTACACAAAATACAACCACAATTGCGAAAAAGTTGGGACAGTATGGAAAATGCTAATAAAAACAAAGAGGAGTGATTTGTAAATGTACTTTGACTTGTATTTAAACAAAAAACATATAAAGACAAGGTTGGATCAACTGCATAGTTTTTTGAAGATGATCATTTTGAAATTTGAAATTTCCAAAAAAGTTGGGACAGGGGCAATTTAGGACTAATAGTGATGTGACAAGTTGAAATAAGAAGGTGATGTGAAACAGATGAGGCAATCGTCTAATCATAGTATATAAGGAGCCTCCAAAAAAGGCCTAGTCCTTCAAGAGCAAGGAGGCTCGCCAATTTGCCAACAGAATAATCCAACACTTTGAGAACAACATTCCCCAAAGACAAATCGCTAGGATTTTGGGCATTTCACCTTCTACAGTGCACCATATAATTAAAAGATTCAAGGAATCTTTTAAATCTCGGTGCGTAAAGGGCAAGGCCGAAAACCACATCTGAATGCGCGTGATCTCCGATCCCTCTGATGTCAGTCTTAAGACCCGTCATGAGTATGGATGGATATGCTGACATGGGCTCAGGAATACTTTGGTAAACCTTTGTCAGTCAACACCATTCACCACTGCATCCACAGATGCAAATTAAGGCTTTACTATGCAAAGCAGAAGCTATACATCAACACTGTCCAGAAGCTCCGCTGACTTCTCTGGGCTCGGTCTCATCTGAGATGGACAGTGGAATCGTGTTTTGTGGTCTGATGAGTCAAGATTTCAAATTGTTTTTGGACAAAACAGCCGTCGTGTTCTCCGGGCCAAAGAGGAAAAGGACTGCAAGCTGTTATCAGCGTCAGGTCCAATAGCCAGCGTCTATCATGGTATGGGGGTGTGTCAGTGCCCATGGCATGGGTAACTTGCACATCTGTGAGGGCATTATTAAGGCAGAAAGATATGTACACATTTTGGAGCAAGAAATGCTGCCATCCAGAGCAGGACAATGCCAAACCACATTCTGCCCAGATTACAAGCTCATGGTTGCGTAAGCAGAGAGTGCGGGTGCTAACATGGCCTGCCTGCAGTCCTGACTTCTCTGATTTAGAATGTGTGGTGCATTATTAAGCGCAAAATAAGGCAACGAAGGCCCTGTACAGTTGCGCAGCTGAAAAAATGCATAATGGATGAATGGGAGAAAATTCCACTTGCTAAACTTAACCAACCGGTGTCTTCAGTGTCCAAACTCTTAATAAGTGTTATTAAAGGAAAAGATGATGTTACACAGTGGTAAACAGTCGACTGTCCCAACTTTTTTGCAGTGTGTTGAAGTCATCAGACTTGAAATGAGTGTATATTTTCAAAAATAAATTAAATTCACAAAGTAAAACATCAAATAATGTGTTAATAATGTGTTTTCAATATAGTACAGGGTGAACTGAATTTTCAAATGACTCTTTTTGTTGACTCTTGTTTTCAAATGACTCATTTTCCCTACTGTCCCAACTTTTTTGGGATTGGGGTTGTACTAAATGCAGGGCAATAATTGTGTTGTTCACATCAATTGTAAGATTAAGTTAACTACAAAGGTATATTTTCATAATCTTTTTTTTTTTTTAACCCATATTCAATCTTTAAATACTTTAATTGGGTGTCAACAGTTCTGGATTTGTACTATGTAATGTATTTCAGCCTGCTATCTTCCTGTATCCCTCTTAAATTAGAGGTTTGCTTCTCCCTTGCATTTCCTACAGGTGCTATTTAATGTGGTTACATATGCTGCAATATCCTTCAGGCTTGGACAAATCACTTTCATGACCTCACCCACATTATTTCTGCTTTTCCTGGGATTAAAAACAAGGATCGGTAACTACACCCTGTCAAAAAAGATTCAGATGCAGATACATGTAAATATAACATGCACAGACAAGCACAAAGGGCTGCCGCTAGAAGCTGAATTTCAATTATAACACAGTCATACAATTGAAACTTGCCATCTGGCTTGTTTCATTTAGAGGTTAGTACTACATCCATAAAGTTCTCTGTCATGGAGTTTTCTTGTGGCTTTCCCAGTGGCAGACTAGATCACATAGTGTAATGTCAAAACCCTTGCATAAGTGTAAAAGATCTAAAAGCCCCAATGGTCCTATGTGAAGTCAATTTTAGCTCTGTATGTAAGCCAAATCACACAGAGGCACATCACACACACACACACACACACACACACACACACACACACACACACACATATATATATATATATATATATATATATATATATATATATATATATATATATATATATATATATATATATATATATATATATATATATATATATATATAAACACCCTTTCCATTTCTATGTAGGTCATTTAACATAGACACTAATCAGAATGGCAAAGCGGAAACTCATCCGATATTTTTTATAACCATATACTGTATTGCCACACTTACTTTATTTTATTTTATTTTAAAATTCTTTAAAGAGGCAAGTGTATTATTATTGATCTTGTATTTTTGATCCTGGACCAAAGTAAACCTGTTCCTGAACACTGTAGTTGCATTACCTTCACTTGCACTGTAAGGTACATAAAAATATAATATATGGTAATGCAATATGTAAAATGCAATACTAAATTCTATAACATTTCTTGGATGTTCTATTTTCTGTGTCCAGGGATACAATCAGTTTTCTGATACAACAATTCTGAGGCTAGTTTGATATTTTTTTTCTTTCTATCTGTTATACTCTCTCTCTCTCTCTCTCTCTCTCTCTCTCTCTCTCTCTCTCTCTCTCTCTCTCTCCCTCTCTCTCTCTCTCTCTCTCTCTCACACACACACACACACACACACACTGTCTCCTTTCTCCATATGTTCTCTGCCCTTGCCCTATCTTTATTTCAGGTAATGAGGGGTGTGAACAGTAAAAGCCCCTCTGACGCAGTCTGTCTAGTTACCCAGGTTCCTCAGTGGTGCAGCTAGCCTACTTTGTCTATACAGGTCAATACTGCACAGCTACCTTACTATCTAGGCAGCCTAAATCTTAAAATATATTTATTAAACACATACAGAAAGGGGACAAATTAAAAAAAAAAAAAAAACAGTGTACAGTGTCTTAGTAAGGTGTCACACCACTGTAAGCCACCAGAATAGCTTGAATGTGCCTCCTACAAGTCTTTGTAAATGTACTGGAGGCAATGGACATTCTTTCAAAAGATTTACACTCATCACCCACTTTAAGAGAAACACCTGTACATCTGCTCATTCATGCAATTATCAGCCAAACATATGGCAGCAGTGCAGTGCATAAAATCACAAAGATACAGGTCAAGAGCTTCAGTGGATGTTCACATCAAACATCAGAACAGGGAAAAAGTGTGATCTGTGTGACTTTGACCATGGCATGGTTGTTGGTGCCAGATGGGCTGGTTTGAGAAAGCGCTGATCTGGGATTTTCATGCAGATCAGTCTCTAGAGGTTACAGAATGGTGCAAAAAAACAAAAAAAAAAATCCTATGTCTGTAGGCTAACACACCTTGTTGATGAGAAAGATCAAAGGAAAATGACCAGACTGTTATGAGCTGACAGGAAGTCTATAGTAACTCAAATAATCACTCTTTACAACCATGGTGAGCTGATTAGCATCTCAGAATGCACAACACATCAAACCTTGAGGTGGATTGGCTACAACAGCAGAAGACCACATGAGGTTCTACTCCTGTCAGCTAAGAACAAGAATCTTAGGCTATCATGCTCACAGACTCAACCAAACTGGACAACTGAAGACTGGAAAAAGACCAGGTTTTTTTTTTTTCTAATCTTCAACTGACCTGTTTGGGTGAGCCTGTGCCCATGATAGCAAGCAAACAATTTATCCAATACCAGTTGGGCCTGTGTGAAAATGTATTTGCCCCCATAGTTACTAATTCCCAAAACCTATGAAACTGCATTCACAATGGGGTTCAGCTGGACTCGACACAACCAGGTCTGATTACTGAAAACCCTATTTAATCAAACCACACTTACTGTAAATAGAACTTTTTTAACAGCATGAAGTTGGTTAAAAGGTCTTACCCAGTAACACACTATGCCAAATTTGAAAGAAATTCCAGAAATTATGAGGAATACCTTATTCCTTATTGATTGAAATACATCAGTCTGGAAAGGGTTACAAAACTATTTCAAATGCTCTGGGACTCAAAAGGATCACAGTGAGAGCCATTATCTCCAAATGAAAAAACTTGGCACAGTAGTGAACCTTTCCAGAATTGGCCAACATTCCAAAATTCCTCCAAGAGCACAGTAACCACTCATCCAGCAAGTCACAAAAGAGCCAAGGACAACATCAAAGGAACTACAGGCCTCTCTTGCATCAAAAAAGTTCACTGTTCATGACTCCACTATCAGAAAGACACTGGGCAAAAATGGCATCCATGGAAGTGTGGCAAGGTGAAAACCACTGCTAACCCAGAAAAACATTAAGGCTCATCTGAATTTTGCCAAAACAGACCTTGATGATCCTCAAAACCTTTGGGAAAATGTTCTGTGGACCAGTGAGTCGAAAGTGGAACTGTTTGGAATTGTTGTTACATCTGGTGTAAACCAAACACCGAATTCCACGAAAAGAACATCATACCTACGGTCAAGCATGGTGGTGGAAGTGTAATGGTGTGTGGATGCTTTGCTGCTTGAGAGCCTGGGCAACTTGCAATAATTGAGGGAAACATGAATTCTGCTCTCTACCAGAAAATCCTAAAGGAGAATGTCCAGTCTTCAGTCCGTAAGTTGAAACTCAAGTGCAACTGGATTATGCAGCAAGACAATGATCCAAAGCGTAGGAGTAAGTCGTAGTCCTAAAAGTAAGTGAAAGACTGATCTCCAGTTATCGGAACCATTTGGTTGCAGTTATTGCTGCTAAAGGTGGCATAACCAGATTTTAAGTTTAAGGGGCAATTAGTTTTTCCGTTGTATTTTTCGTTTGAAGATCTAAAACTATATAGTATGAGATATACACAAAAAAATAAGAAATCATATAATCAAATATTTTTTCACAGCATTTTATATATATATATATATATATATATATATATATATATATATATATATATATATATATATATATATATATATATATATATATATATATATATATATATATATATATATATATGCATCTGGACCCAGAGCAGGAAGTTTGGCAAGGTGCAGGTGGAGCTCTGCACTGCTGTAAAGTCAACTTATTGCTGATTGTGGAGCCAGACAGCAAGCTTGAGCAAGAAGATTTACTATATACCGCTATGCCTCTACCACTGATTCTGATGTTGATGATTCAGCAATTAGACCACCTTAGTCTCCATTGCTACTTTTGCTAGTGGTTGGAACATCCTGACAGCTTCCTCACTGTGATCTGCTATCCCAAATGAACAAAAAGATTTAGTACCCCCAGCCAAGTCACCTGTGCCTGTGGGTTTGGCCCCTCAGAATAACATATGAAATAAGGACTTCAGTCCCTAAGTGGTATACCCTGAGGTGGAAGCTGTTCCTCAAATAATGTGCACCTTATTGGTTCAATCATCCTGCCAGATTTTCAAAATACTAGCCTTTCTTCAGGGGTCACTTCACAGCAGCAAGTCAACATCTATACTAAACTGTATGTGGAAGCTATCGCAGCATGTCACAGCAGCATGGATACTATCTCTCTGGGCATCATAAACTGATTACAATCTTTCTTAAAGGTGAAAAGCATCTGCATCAGCCGCAATTCTCCAAGAGCCTTGTATAGGATCGCACCTTGTGCTGTAGTTCACTTATGGCCCCTCTTTATGAGGCCATGTAGGAAGCCGAACTGCAAATGGGTGTCTCTAAAAATTGCCTTTTTGTTAGTGATCACTTCAGTTTCAGCAAGTGGATGTGGTAATCGGTTGCTTTGGTGATAATCTCACCTTGTAATCATTGGTGGCCAGATGGGGTGATCTTGTGGTTAAACTCAGGTTTTCTGCCCCCAATTCAAATCTTGCTTAGGACCACCAAAGGCTAGAGCCAACTCTGTTCAATAGGCTTCCATAACATTTCACCTCGCCACAAAATGCACCATTGCCTGTCCTGCTTAGACAGATAAATTCTGTTTTAGCCCTGCTGTCCAAATCTCCAGCCGAGTGTTCCGTACCTGGCACTACCCTCCCTCATTGCTTCCAAATACCCCATCTACAGCACCAGATGTGTCCATACACCATGCCATCCAATCAGAACCAGAGCGTTTTCCTCCACAACTTGATCCACCAGGTGGCATTGGCAGCTTATATGTAAGCATTGGCAGCATGTATGTACTATATTACATAACTATTCCTATTTCTAAAAAATATTTTTGTAGTAAAAAATATTTTATATTACAAAAATGGAATTACTTAAAATTCTGCAGATCACTTTTTTTTTGGTTAAACTGATTGTAGTAAGATATAATGAGTAAATGTTTGTTAATGTGGTTGTAAAGGAGAAATAAGAAAGGTTTTTTTCAGATGTGCACTGGCTCCCACACCTCCCGCGCAATGTGTCCAAATACAGAGAGAGAGAGAGAGAGAGAGAGAGAGAGAGAGGGAGAGAGACAGATATATCTCCTCCTACCCATGCATGTATGACCTGGCACATCTTAAACAGCGAGCCAGCCCACACACACTCACACACATGAGCAATTTTAATATCCACAGGTCAGAGTCTCTCTCAATCATGCATGCATCTAGTGTATGAGGGAATCATGATGCTCATCATGAAATGGATGCAAGGTTGGCTTGGGAACATGGAGATCAAAGAGGGAATGAAAGAGGTCCATACTTGCAAAAATGTAACTGTGTGTAGGCTGGAAAAGAGAAAAGGAAAATGAGAAAGAAAAAACATGCTATTGGGGCTATGATTGTTGATATCAGCTTTGGAGATTTACCATACACAATTTTTGAGAATTACTTACAGCACTTATTGTGCTCATGAATGGTTTGAATGCTGTGTGCCGTGCTGTGCTGGCATGGACTTCCGCTGACAGACTGGCCTGTGTTCCAGTTTGTATTTGCACTGGAGAGAAGCATGCATCTTCTCAAAGGTTGTTCATGAACAACTGTGGACAAAATGTATCACTTACTGCATCAGGTAGCTCATGCTCTCCTGCCCACCACATCATACTGACATTGACACACTCACAACGAGAGAGAAAGAAGTCTGCAAAATTGATTTCCTGGCAGGTCCAAAAATAGGCTTAGAGGGCAGCTAGGACCAAGTTATGAAGGATTTCTTTCATTTATTTCATATGATTTTAGCTCAAATAGTCATTTAATCTTTTCCATTTAGAGGACAAGTTCTTGACCAAACATGGCGGATAAAGAAGACAGTTTGTGAAATGTCTGCATATGCAAGACTCATACAGATAGCATTACAATCATTTACAGCCTTTGATTTCATACAGTAAGGATACCTGAAGAGGATAACACATTATTAACAGATATCAAGATTTGATCTTGCTGTCGTGGTCTTGAGACCTCTCACAAAATGTCAAATGTGAACACTATGTCTGGTGTGTGGTGTGAATGTGTTTGTGCATGGTGCTCTGCAATGGAATGGCATCCCATCCACAGTGCATTCCTGCCTTATACTCAGTGTTCCCAATAAGCTCTGGATCCACCATAATCAGTTACTGAAGATGATTGAATGAATGAATGAATTAATGAATGTCCTCAGTCTGTATAGAGCAAAGACACAATCTTTTTTTTATTTTTATATAGAATCAATGTTTTTTCTACTCTAAAACCCTTATTAACAAATCGTTCCCAAACTCATTTGTTAGCTCAGTCCTGCTGCTATGAATATCGCAAGTGCTGAATGTGGCATTGATTTCACCCATCATTATCCTTGTGCATGTGTTTTAGTCTATTGTCAGTGGAGATGCAGTAAAAGTTGCCAGGATTTGTACAAATTTGTTTTGTCAGGGAACTACTTCTCAATGTCACCATTGACTTGCTGAGCAGCTTCTTGTTCTATACTATTGCCCATATTATTGTTCCGTAACGCACTCTATATTAATGTCCTCAGGTAAAGATGCCATCTGGCACTTTTCTGTACCACACATGGTCTAGAAAGAAGCTGGTAAATTGGTAGGTTGTATAATAGTTTGGGTATTTAATGATTAAAAAAAATAAGATGGACTCCACTCCCCTAGCTATAGGACATAGCAGGTAAGTATTTTTTTAAATCACTGTGAAATAAGTATTCATTCACTTTTTAAGGTTCTGAGGACTAGACTTGGTCTAGGTCTGGCAAGGCAACACTGATTATTATCATTATGGATTTGCATGCAGCATGTATTCTTCTAATGAATATCAGTATTTGGTGCTTCATTACTTCTACAGTGGTGCTTGAAAGTTTGTGAAACCTTTAGAATTTTCTATATATCTGCATAAATATGACCTAAAACATCATCAGATTTTCACACAAGTCCTAACAGTAAACAAAGAGAACCCAGTTAAACAAATGAGACAAAAATATTATACTTGGTCGTTATCCATTATTACATATCTGTGAGTGGTAAAAGTATGTGAACCTCTAGGATTAGCAGTTTAATTTGAAGGTGAAATAAGAGTCAGGTGTTTTCATTCAGTGGGATGCCAATCAGGTGTGAATGAGCTCTCTGTTTTATTTGAAGAACAGGGATCTATCAAAGTCTGATCCTCACAACACATGCTTGTGGAAGTGTATCATGGCATGAAAAAAAAGAGATTTCTGAGGACCTCAGAAAAAGAGTAGTTGATGCTCATCAGGCTGGAAAAGGTTACAAAACCATCTCTAAAGAGTTTGGACTCCACCAATCCACAGTCAGATAGATTATGTACAAATGGAAGAAATTCAAGACCATTGTACCCTCACCAGTAGTGGTCGACCAACAAAGATCACTCCAAGAGTAAGACGTGTAATAGTCCACGAGGTCACAAAGTAACCCAGGGTAACATCTAAGCAACTAAAGGCCTCTCTCACACTGGCTAATGTTAATGTTCATGAGTTCACCATCAGTAGAACACTGAACAACAATGGTGTGCATGGCAGGGTTGCAAGGAGAAAACCACTGCTCTCCAAAAAGAACATTGCTGCCCTTCTGCAGTCTGCTAAAGATCATGTGGACAAGCCAGAAGGTTATTGGAAAAATGTTTTGTGGATGAATGAGACCAAAATAGCACTGTTGGGTTTAAATGAGAAGTGTTATGTTTGGAGAAAGGAAACCACTGCATTCCAGCGTAAGAACCTTATCCCATCTGTGAAACATGGTGGTGGCAGTATCATTGTTTGGGCCTGTTTTGCTGCATCTGGGCCAGGATGGCGGATTCATTGATGGAACAATGAATTCTGAAGGAAAATGTCAGGACATCTGTTCATGAACTGAATCTCAAGAGAAAGTGGGTCATGCAGCAAGACAATGACCCTAAGCACACAAGTCACTCTACCAAAGAAGGGTTAAAGAAGAATAAAGTTAATGTTTTGGAATGGCCAAGTCAAAGTCCTGACCTTAATCCAGTAGAAATATTGTGGAAAGACCTGAAGCAAGCAGTTCATGTGAGAAACGCACCAACATCCCAGAGTTGAAGCTGTTGGGAATGGGCTAAAATTCCTCCAAGCCCATGTGCAGGACTGATCAACAGTTACCAGAAACGTTTAGTTGCTGTTATTGCTGCAGAAGGGGGTCACACCAGATACTGAAAGCAAAGGTTGACATACTCTTGCCACTCACAGATATGTAATTTTGGATTATTTTCCACAATAAATAAATGACAAAGTACAGTATTTTTGTCTCACTTGTTTAATTGGGGTCTCTTTATCTACCTTTAGGACATTTGTGAAAATGTTATGGTGTTTTAGGTCATATTTATGCAGAAATGTAGAAAATTCACAAACTTTCAAGCACCCCTATTGTACTAAATCATACTACATTATATTTATTGTGCCATTTGGTGGGGATGTAAATAATCATAATCCTTGTTTTAAAAAAAAAAAAAAAAAAAAAAAAAAAAAAACAGAGCTTCACTGTTATCCCTGTTTTGCTGGTGCACAAAGCTTAAAACAATTCAATGTGGAAAGCAAATTAGGGAAATATGTATGTGACCCAAATATAGCCTTATCAGAGCCATAACTAATGCCTGTTAATAGTAAATAATTTCCAAAATTGACTCAGTGGATCAGTTCCAAGCAGGCTAGTAAGCTCTTGTAAAAGAGAGTAAGCATGTGAGAGACAGAGAAGGGGGAAGGTGTGAAAATATTTCGCTTTTTTTATTTTTTTGTTTTTTTTGGAGGAATTCTGTGAGGTTGTTAGGTTTAACGCATAGTATGAGAAAACATAGGCTGTTTTCTTAATTGGTTTGAACTCTTAAGCTTTCCTTGCAGTAAGTCTTGCCTGTGGGTCTATTAAAGGGAGTGTGAAAGATATCAGAAGCAGTGATGACTGACTAGTTCAAGAACTCAAATACTAAAAAACAAAAATGCATTGTATTGAATACCATGTTCTCTTCAAACATAGTAAAACTATGACAGTCAAAATGATAGTATTTCTTCTAATGACTGGAAGCGGGTTGCCAACAGGTAGCAAAAATGGAGCTATTAGCTTTCACTGTTTGTTAGCAATTTTGCACAAGCCGTTCCTTTAACCTGAAAATCTCCTAGCAGGAATGTGGCAAGCCTGGCCCTCAGTGAACTATAGAGTTAAGAGCCTCTGCCAAATCCTCCCCTGGCCCATCTGAACAATCTGTCACCACAGCTGAAATCCAGAATGCTCCATCAGTTCACGTGAGCACCCTTCCTTTATACCCTCAGAGTCCTGGCTAGGTTTGTCATTATTCAAATGACTTGTGCATATTATATAGATGTATATAAATTTGTATATAAAGGAACCTAAGATTATATAGCCATTTTCACATGAAAAATTAATTGTGGTGACCAATGCTCTTGGGTTTTTTTAATTTAAGATGTTATAATGCATTAAAATGACAAAGGTAATTATGTATTGTTGTTGTGAAATGACAGCAAAACCATAGTGTGGTGTCATACTGTATATACTATGACCATGTGATTTGGTGATTTAGTTTTTTTGTTTTGTTTTCTTTTGTTTTCTTTATCTTTAATCTTGCAATGGGATTGAGTAGCAAACAGTATTTAATATTGTTTAAAACAATATTTATCACAATGATTCTTCATCAGTGATTGTTGATATGCTTAGTATTTTGTATATTGGAACTTTACGTTTCTTCATGCAAATGAGGCTCTGTCTAACTACATGTGTAATTTTTCATACGTAAAACAAAAACCTCATCTTTGGAGGATGTTCAAATTATTTATTTTTTCACTGTGAATACACACTGAAATTAAAGACTTTTACAGAACAATTTGTTGCTAAATGATTTCTTTATTGTTATATTAAAAGAGTTATATAAAAATTGTGATTTCCCAGTATAAAATCTAACGTAAATCCAACAATAATCAACATTTTGGGAAATTCTTCTATAATACTCTTCTAAAATCAGAATAGGAATAAACATGTAAAAATGTCATGAGTGCAGGTCATTTAGAAACTGAGATTTTTGGTTCAACAAAAAGTACAACATTATTATTACAACATTACAACATTATTATTATTTTTGTAGGACAACAATTTAAAAAATGCAATTTCATGTGTTTGCACACGAGTGTGGTTTCTAAAGTTTATGAAGGAAACCGACATATAACGACACATAACTTCACATATATTGCATATGTATATCAAGAAACAGGCTTTTCAGGGATATGTGACATGATGTGATTGTGCCAAGTAGGCAGAGCTTAAATGCTTCATAATAGTTGTTAAGTTTCAGGTAATACGCTGGCTGCAAGTGATCAGAAGCAATGAAATTAACAATTTTCTGTTGGGTTTTTAATCATTTTAATTCTACAGCTTCAGAGACATGCTATGGATGCAGTTTATCCAAAAATTTGAAAAATAATTAATGTTGCCAAAATTGTCTTTTCTACCTGTATTGTCTTGTTTAATGTGATAATTCAGCTTGAGCAATTATATTAATGAACAATAAAGAATGGATTTCAAAGGGAAATTAACACGGTCAAAAGATTACTGCGACTTACTTAGCAAGGAGTGCTCAATCTTCCCAATGCACAGACATGGATGAAGGAGGAAAATGTTCTTTTTAACCTTGGCCTATTAATTGACTCAGTGTAGGCAAGTATTCAATCAAAGAATTTTGTCCTTTGACAGAGTGGCAAAATACTACACAGTTTTGAAGTTAATGTGTCACATTCAAGAGGCGTGTTGCTATTTGGTACTTATTTGGGATTTGATGGGTTTAGTGAATCAACTCAAGGGATTCTAAGAGCTTGGACTCTGAAAGCCATCTATAAACTAAATGTTATAGAGAGTATAGAGAGTGGCATGCACAATTTGTGTGGTAATCTCTGTATGATAATTTCTTTCTTCTTGTTTTATATGTCAGGGAAGAATTTACAAATTAGACAATCATAGCTCTATATACAGTATTAGTACCAATATTAAAAGAATTATATTTTATTGAGCTTCTTATAAATATGTCACATTCGAAATAGACTATTACCCGTGGAAAGAGAAATATACTGTACCAGTAGAGTCTTCCCTGTCTAGATTTATCAAGGAGCCATACATTCTTTCTGTTTTCTCTTTGGTCTTTTTTGGTGGTGTAAGATATGATTCACTGTCAGGATACAGTATATGATTCACCATCAAGCATTTGATGGTGTCAGTATATTTCTGTGGAAAGGCTTATTTTGCCTTAGAGATTAGGAGGTTTGTTAGGAATCCATTGGTTCAGGGTGGTTTGCTATTCACACAACTAACATCCAGATCAAGCAGAATTTCATTTTAGAAACAGGAGCGGAAGGGCCAAAGACACACAGACCATGGAATGTGACTGTTTCCAGACATTTCTTGCCACAGGGGAATGATTCATGATCCTGTGGCAGCACCTACATCCATCCAGCAATGTCAACTATTTCAAGGTTTTGTGGTTACATGATATTTGACAACCTATATCAAAAAGCCTCCTACAAGGACAGGTTCATGTACATTTCTTGATGTATTCAAGCAAAAAATGACTACCATGTTAGGATCTGGCTGAATAATAATGGCTAAACAAAAGAGCATGACAGTTAAATACAATATAGAATATGCAGTGATAGGCATATGCTAAGAAACGAGCCATGACCAAATGCTCAATAAGGACAAAGATGATTTTAAGCTGCTTCTGGGAGCAAAAAGGCATGTGTCACCCAGGCCAACTCCATTGTTTACACACACACACACACACACACACACACACACACACACACACACACACACACACACACACACACACACACACACTGAAGGTGTCCTTTGCCCCACACAGCCAGTTGGTAATTATCCGTGCTCATCTGGTCCTGCTGGCTGGACAGCCGGTGAAAGAAAGACAGCGAGAAAGATTCAGGATTTCAGGAGTGAGAGATTCATGAGCATAACACCCTCATACTGTGATGCATGTATATAGTTGATATAAATGTATATGAATAGGTTGTAAAACAGAGCGTTTATGGATTCACATTCACAGTACATCCTAGCCCTGACACAAATACCATATGATTTATACTTTATCCTAAAAAGCTTACAAGCAGTGCAAATTTAACATTTGAAATATTCAATAAGATTAGATTGTTGAGATGTGAAATAGTGAAATGCTGTATATTTTTAGGTGGATCACATGGTCCTTGTCATTGTGTAACAAAATGAAAGAGTTTGACAGAACCAAAGAGTCAGAAAAAGACAGCAAGAGAGGTTTTCACACCAGTTCTATTCTCAGTCGGTTGTACTGCTTCTGTTTCTGCTTATCCAGAGACAACACAGAGGCACAAACGCATACACACAGAAATAAAATCTTATTATAATATCCATGTGGGAACTGTACTGTATATTACTTTAACTAAATATTGTAGGCCTCTAACTAAACCTAAATTCAAACTAACCTCAGTGAAAATAAATACAAAATAAAAAATTTATTTAGATTCAGCAGTAGATATAGTATGTGGCTGAATCAATCCTTATCATTGTGAATAGATAACTTTGCACTTGTATGCACATTTTCCTAATGCTCAAAAAGTACTATAAAGTTTCTATGAGCCAAAACAAATTCTAGATTTTATGCATTTTATTTACCTACTGTGTGCTTAAATCAGAGGAAATGTGCTTTGATCTGCAAATCTTTACATGTGCCATACTGCTTCCTGTTGCAATTCTTGTAATGTAATCTTATAGCTAGCAATAATCATATAGCTAGCAAACTCTGGAATTTCATTTACCTCATGCATGCCCTAACCACCTCCACCCCATGTGTGCTTTATGTAGCAATGATATAAAATAAAATTACACTGCAACACTTGCTAGAAAAATGGGCTAAGCTTAACATGTCCTATATATGTCCTGTGTACTAACCCGCTAACCCATTCCCAAGACCACACTCACCTGTTCACAATCGCCTCACAGCATAAAAGAGACTCTCACACCACACTTAGCACAAATAATAATTTAATAATAATAATAATAATAAATAATTTAATGTGTGTTCAATCACTCACCTGAGGGGAAGGAGGTTCCTACAGGGTGGCGGAGTATGCCCTCGAGTTTCATACGATCGTGGCCAGCAGTGGATGGAACGATCCGGCCCTTAAAGCCACGTTTTGCCCGGTGTCTGAACCAAGAGATCCTCATTGAGATGGCCTGCTACCATGACCAGCTCTCTCTCGACTCCCTTATCGACCTTGCCATCTACCTAGATCATCTGCTCCACAATCGTCCCGCTCACAAGCAAGAAGGGGGCTCTCCAGGGGCAAGCAACCCATCCAAACCTATGTAACTGGGGCGCACCAAACTCAGAGAGGGAGAAATGACACTGGGAACACCGATGTTTCTACTAAGGCAGACCTGACTACTTCATTGGGCAATGCCCCCTCCACAGCCAAGCCAAGTTCAGCTTTGAGCGAGCGCTCTGAAGCAGTGACTTCATATCATTCACTATCTCACCAATCACTTACGCTCCAAGTCACGATACAACACTCAGATATTGTCTCTGTATGTCAGCATTGATTGACTCTGGGTCGGCTGCCAACTTCATCAACCAGGAAACCGTGAACCAACTGAACATCCTGACTCAGCCCCTGCAGCACCCCATGTAAGTCCACGCCATCAACAGAGAGCCCATCAGGGGAGGCACCATCACACTTTGCACACATCCCCTCCTTTTGCGGGTTGGCACACTCCATCAGGAGCAGATCTCTTTCCTGGTGGCCATCATGTTGGTGCACTCCATCATCCTGGGCAACTCCACGATCCCCAGATCTCCTGGATGGACAAGGAAATCACCCACTGATCAGTTCATTGTCACAGCAACTGCATCCAGGCACCTTAGCTCATCATGGCTTCAACTTCTGTGGAAAGCCCAGATGACCATGCACCCCTCACTATCTCATCCAAATACCTTGATCTGAAGGTGACCTTTTCAGTAAGGCCAAAGCTAGTGGGTTACCTCCACACTGGTCTTATGACTGCACTATCAAGCTGCTACCTGGGACCACTCCTCCTCACAACTGGATTTACCCCCTTTCCAAAGCTGAACAGTAAGCCATGAAGGAGTACATCCAGAAGGCATTCCTAAAGGGGTACATCCACCCATCCATCTCTCCGGCCTCAGCTGGCTTCTTCTTTGTGGAAAGGAAAGGAAGCGACCTTACACCCTGCATTGATCAGGGGTTAAACCAAATAACATTCAAGTACTGGTCCCTGCAGCCCTCGAGCAACTCCGTTCTGCCCAGATTTTCACTAAGCTGGACCTCCGCAGTGCATATACTGTAATCTGGTGGGTACCTGGGAGGGGGATGAGTGGAAGGTGGCTTGTAGTACCACTTCTGGCCACTATGAATACTGTGTGATGCCTTATGGGCTCTCTTGTGCCCCCTCAGTCTTCCAGGGTCTCATAAATGATGTCCTGAGGGACATGCTGGGGAAATACATCATTGGTTATATCGACAATATCCTGATCTACTCCCTTCTCCTATGAAACTCGTGCTTCACATCTGCAAGTTTCTCCAGTGCCTCATGCAGCATCAGTTGTACGTCAAGGGTGAAAAGTGCTAGTTCCAGCAGCACGCAATCTCATTCCTGGACTACATCATCAGCCCAGATGGGGTCACTATGGTCCAGGCCATGGCAGGAGTCACCTATTCGCCTACACCCAAGATGTTCAATGACCTGCAGTGATTCTTCAGCTCCAGTAACTTCTCCCACTGCTTTAGCCAGGACATCAGCTCCACAGCCCATCCCCTGACTTCACTCTTCAGGAAGGGGGCAAAGCACCTGGCCTGGAACCCAGCAGCCAAGAAGGCCATAAACTAGCTAAAAGTCAAGTTTACCACAGCTCCTATCCTTAAACACCCCAAGACACTCAGACTGTGTGAGAAGTAACGCTCAGTTTGTTTGTGCATCTGACTGTTTTGACTTTGCTAGCTTCCTGGTTTTTGTATTTTGACATTGCCCTGTTTACACTATTTACTGATCGCCTGACCTTAGCCTGTCTCTCGACTGTGTCTTTGCTTCATGTTTTGGATTTGTCTGCCTGGCTTTTGAGCTGGTTGTGTTACGCTGGATATGATTTTATGACTTTGTGGAGGATAGGATGCCCAGACAAGTTTACCAAGATAATCCAGTGCTTTCATGAAAGAATGAAGGGCCAGATCATTGATGAAGGTGAGATGTCAGAAGTGTTTGACATCTCAAACGGCACAAAACAAGGCTGTGTCCTAGCTCCATTACTCTTCAGCATTTTTTTTTTGCAAAAATTGCAGTATACAAAGCAGTGGTTTTGACTACCCTGCTTTATGGCTCCGAAGCATGGATCCCATATCGTCGACTCATCAACAAGCATGGCGTGCAATGTGCAAAGATTGCATGTATATACTGTATTTGAGTCTAAACGTGTGCATACTCTTCAGGACAAACGTATGTTTGAGTACCCTGCTTTATGGCTCCAAAGCGTGGATCCCATATCGTCAACACATCAACCAGCATGGTGTGCAATGTGCAAAGATTGCATGTATATACTGTATTTGAGTCTAAATGTGTGCATATTCTTCAGGATAAACATGTGCAATGTAAGACAGGAATGAAGACAACCTGCTGGCCGAGTGCTGAAAACTACTCGTGTGACGTTTGTGGCCGTGTGACGTTTATGTTATAGAAGTACAGTATGTAAAGACATGAGGCTGGAGTACATACAGTCATCATACTTGGTTTGATGGGTTGCCTTGCAGCAATTTTGACAATGTAACCAATATGCTTTATATTTGATTTGGTACAAAGAGAGAGCAAATAGCAATGTGTCTCTGATTTATGTTTTTATTATAGGATGTAAGTGTTTGAAAAGACAGCACTCACTCAAGTCAACTGAGAGTCCACTTGGGCAAAATGAGAAAGTATGTCATAATGTCAGAGTATGTATGTGAAGTATGTGAGAGCCCCAGTATTTGCCATCTGTGAATTCACAGTCTGCATGCGGTTCATGCAGTTCCTCTGAGGTTGCCAGATTTTTCTTGTGTAGAGATATTGGGACAAGAATTTTCCAGCATTATCTAGCATCTAGTATGGGATAGAACATTTGGAATGACAATACAGATCTCTTTTTAATTAATCAATTATTTTTGTAGCATGAAAGCAAGAGACAATAAAAAAATCTATCGTTTTGCACTTCTGTATTAAGTCAGCAGCTCAGCTCTGATTACATCTATTAGGTTAAGGTTCCCCAGCCAGGTGTTCATGGTGGCATTGAAGAGGATTTGTGAGACTGACTGAGATTCGTGAGTATATATTTTTACAATGAATAAATAAATAAATAATTAAAACCATTAATACTGTTCATTTTGAGAGTTAAACATAAATTACTGTAAGCGACCTACAAGAGGTGAACACACAGATCACAGGAAATGATCTGTAAGTACAGCAAGGAATATTTAATATTTGAAGTTACATGCATGACAGTGACTAGGCCAAACCCTTTCCCAAGAGTGTAGTACATATGAAGCAGCTTTTAAATAAAAGGTTGAAGCAAGCTTTCTTAAAAAGATGTTTGAAAGCAAAACATGAAAACCTGGCCATAAAACCAAACAAGACAAGATTGAACAAATTAAAACAGCAAAAGAAGATGTTAATGAGTAAAACAAACTTTTTCAACAAGTAAAAGATTCACTTAATGTTAACCTGCTTAACATCTCTGGGGTACTTGAGGCAAATAATTTAGGTAGAAGTTTCCAAAAATGTTGGAAACCCCTGCCCTAGATTAATGAACCATACAACTGAAAATGTATGCATGCAGTCATAATAAACTCCACCCTTGACACTAAAACCATAGTACATTTTATTTAATTCTAAAATGCTTCTAAGCTGTGCACTCAGGAATAATTTGGAACCACCATATGAGACAACGATATTTGTGTATGTCTCAGCATATTGAGTCCCTGGTCATGGAGTGCCGCTGTCATTCACCATTTATAGTTTTATTGCTCTAATCTCGATTCGGTAACAACTGTTAATTAACTGATTAGCTGGATCATGTGTGTGCAGGGAAAACAACAAAACAATGTAGGGTAACTCCAGGGCTAAGGACAGGAACCACTGCCTTATGCTTAGGCTACACTACAAGATTTATACAGTCCAAACCAATGTTGAAAATGTGAGCAACTCCAGATATAATGACAGATTTCACATATATTGTCCTGGATCGTCCTTCAGTCATCAAACCTCCCACATTACTATACAGAACAAAACATGACACACTTTCATATTATGCTCACATATCAGAATAACCACCAATGTTCCTGACTCTCAGAAGATAAGATCTTGCAGAATTTCTTATGGACAATGACTTCAGCGAAAAACAAACAGGGCAGACAGCAGTTTAGTTTAAGTGTTATTGGTTTTCTATACATAGTGACAAGATTGAGTTTTCACATGAGACAGTTATTGAGAAAATACTGAACACGTTTTGCATTTATTATTTTAAATCATGACTGGACTGTGAAGGATCATTAGGGTCACTTTTTCAAACATTATGAAGGGTAAACCGGTCGCAAAATCACTTTGATTATACTCTATTGTGGCCCAGTGTGGTGTCAAAAAACCCATTCTGGCATATGCCATAATATATATTTTATATATATGCCACAAGAACTTCTTGTGTTCTTGTGACTCTTTTCATTAGATTATGTCCTGTGTCCTTTTCCAGAGCTAGGTCTTCCACGTGGAGATGTTTCAGTGGCTGGTTTGTTGGGAACTTGGCTATCCACCCGGCCATCTCCCGAGAGCTAACTGGGAGAGCTGAGGCTTATTTTTGGATCTCCTATTTATACTCCTGTCTTCTGGATAAGGAGCAGTTAGTAGAGCAGACCCGCATCAAGGCTTTAGAGATTTAGAACTGCCCTCACTCAAGCATCAGGGACTGTTCACTACTAAGGACAGAGAATTATACTGGTATCAATGGCTCAGTTAAAGTTCTCATAGGTTGTGAGTTCAGTGCTGACCATGACTCTAATATGTGATTTAATGCTTTTTTCTCATACTTATCATATACTCTAACATTGTACATAACCTTAAATGGATATCCAATGCCTTTTCCTAGCTTTCAATCATAAATAGCTACATAAGAAGATGTGAGCTTTTTTCATCCATTTATTCACCAAACTTCAGTAATTGCATTATCATGGTCAGTGATGATTTAGATGTAACCAATCCACCTACCAGCATGCTTTTGGGAAATGTGAGGAAACCACAGAGGAAACCCACATGAACACAGGGGGAATATAACATAACCCTGTTATACCCTGGAGCTGTGAGGCGTTTACTGATGCGCCACCATACTGCTATGACCTATTATATTAAAGCTTGATATTTTTTTGGATACAGAAAACATATTATTTCACTATATTTGCTACACTTAATTGAATCACTGAGCCAACAAAGTATAACCCAGCAAACTGTGTCTCCAATCTGCTCCGGAACATAGCTTGATTGCAATTATGTGTGGTTGGCTCAGGTAGGTTTCAGAACTATAAGTCAAAACTATATGTCAAAATTTTGGATTTTCCCAGGCCACCAAGTGTATGCCCTCTCCTGACCCTCAGTCTGGAACAAAGGTAATGAGGTCATGAGGTAAACCTGCTCATAGTCTGATTCCAACAATGCTTTCTCAAACAGGTTGGGATGTATGGTCTAATATTTTTTCTGACAGAAAATGGACACACCTCCAACTTAATCACCACACACAGCAACAACAATCAGGTATAAGTTATAAAGCCTAATTTATTGAGTCCTCCAGAGGCCAAGTGTTGGAGAGTAGGAATAGCACTGATTTCATATTTCCTTGGGTTTCCTTATCATGATTTAATGTTGCTGCTTCTGAAACGTACTGAATGCATTGTATGGCAAGTATGGGAGTAAAGGGGTTAGACAAGTATCGCTAATAGTTTCAGTCAAAACAATTCAGGATAGAGTGAGTACTACATCTTGACACCTCTGGCATTTGCATATTTTGTGATTTATATCCAGCATTATACATCTACCACTGCACAGATATGTTTGACCTTAGTCCATTAAAGACAACGCAAATGCCTAATGTATTATATACTAAAGTATGCTTTGACTTTAATGGATTATAATATAACTAGATACTTATCATATTGGCAATATTAAAGCTAAACACATGAACAGCACTGGGCTTCTCCTTGTTGCCTTGTTCAAGCATTGCCTGGTTATAGTAAGATGTATCAGGCCAGAATACAGTGTGTAAGCATGCATATGTTTTGGGCTGTAAGGGGCTGTGTGGGTGGCAGGTATTTATTGCCTTAACATGGGGTGGTAGTGAGGCGTTTGGTAACACAAGCAGTTTACACATAATCTTATCACGGCTGTCGCTCTAGCCTCAGGGCACTGATAGCAAGGTAGAACAGGAAGGAAGAAGAGTTGGTAGAACTGGAAGAAGTTAAAAGCCATTCCTGTTGTCTACACATTAATTCTGGCCCCCGTCTCCATATTTCCCCACCTCTTTATTCATCATTCTCTCATTTGCATGCCTTCTTTGGGTTTGGGCTTGAATATTCTCTCTCTCTCTCTCTCTCTCTCTCTCTCTCTCTCTCTCTCTCTCTCTCTCTCTCTCTCTCTCTCTCTCTTATATTATCAGAAAGCACAATTTCTATCAATTGTGTGAATAGTGCATGAGTGAAGTCCCTCTTGCTGTGCTAGTTTAAAACTGTCAGAGCAACAGGGAGTAGGTAATGCTTTGCGGTTTGACAGGTGCTCCAGTGGCACACTCCTAATCTCTACAGAAACACAGAGGCGGTTCCTACTGTGTTCATTACTAGTTCGAGTGACTATATCACAATTAGCCAAAAAGAAGATTGTGATGTTCTGAATCTTCTTTGGCCTTCTCAGATTTTCTGGCTAAATGAATGTTTTGATCAGTAGGTTGCACATGGCTTATGTTCATTTGTGGAGCTTGTAAAATACGAATTCTTGCTGCTTCATAGTGGCACATTGTATAGAGAAGCTGTTTTTTAATGAGGTAATGTTTATTACCACCATCCTCTTTTGCCTCACCCCGCATGCACTCCTCATTATCTCACGCTCTACTGCAGTGGCTCATATGGAGAAGAATATGAGTCTTATCATTATAAATTATGACATGGTGCTGGTTTTTAGTAGCTTTTACACTACACAATCCCTAGTCCCAAGGGTTTGCACAGAGAGATCTGCTATAGCTGTTGCTAGCAATCCTCACTTTCACGTTGATGTTAAGTCAGTCAGATAAACAATGCTTTTAGACATATAACGTTATGTTCTTGTTATTGTACAGTACTGTGCAAAAGTACTATTTTTTTGGTACAAACTTTGTAATTGATTTTTTATTTTATGACTTCTACATTATCAAGTCAGTACAAAAAACATTTTAGATTCCCAAACACTAGTTTTCTAGCACAAAATTAAATGTTACAGAAAAATTATTGTATGTCATTAAAGAAAGCATAATATTACGTAAGAAACCACTTTTCAGACAAAAAACACAATGAAGGCTGCTGGGTTTTTCTGCAAAAATAAGAAGCAAGTGCGAAAGTCAAAGTCTCCAGAAGAACTGTGGCTGGTTCTGCAAGATGCTCAATAAATCTTACCATCTAACTTCCTTATAAAACTGCACAAATTGTCCCGGAGACTGCTATTTTTATTTTTTTGTCACACCAAATATTGACTTTGTTTCATTTACTATGTTTTCCTTCGCTTTACGGTATTTTATTTTTATGTAAAAACATTTAATGTCATTATTTTGAAGGCATCTTTGCTCTACAGCATTTCTTTGCATGTGCCTACAACTTTTACACAGGGAAAACATATGGAACTCCATCCATGAGTTCCCACAGCATTTTAACAACTATGTTAAATTACACTACAACTACAATAAGTAATAACTTTGAAGTGTCTAACCTGACAAGGAAATAATTGGACCACATTTAGCTGCACTGTGGGCACTATGGATATCAAGAAATGGCTTATGGGCTAACTAATGTACCTTTTATCTTCCAGGCTTTTGTCAATTATGTGCTCCATTACAGGTGGTCAGGTTCATTAATGATATTCTCTTGCACTTCTCTGGATGATCACACTAATTATATTTAGGTAGTTCTGAGATGTTTGCTAAATAATTAACTTTATGACAACCAGTCTACTTCCAGAGAGAACATTAGAAAGCATTCTTTGAAAATTTGGGAGTAACACTGAACATAACTTCAGGATACCATCTGCAATTCAACAGGCAAGTGAAACGCACCAACCAGGAGCTTTGGAGGTTTCTACAGGAGTCACTGCACCAACTGTCAAGTTGAGTGGGCTCATTTCCTCTACTGGGAAGAATATGCCCAAGATTTCCTGCACCACTCTTCCACAGATCTTATTCCATTTCAAAATGTTATAGGTTTCCAACCACCATTATTGAATGCCTACACAAATGGCAGCTCTTCCTGTGGAGGAGTGATTCCATTGCGCCAAACAGGTTTGAGACAAAGCCCACATATGACTTTAAAAAGCTATCTGCAGACCTCACCTAGGAGGGCATATCCATAAGGGATTACTGCCAACAACATCATTTGAGTCCCATTCAAAATCAAATTTGAGTACCTCCCCATTCTTTTGACCAGGTTAGAGGCTTAGAGTTTTGTGACTGAATGGCAGTGTTTGGAGGACTACACATCTCCAAAATATTTATAAGTAATTTATTGATTTTTTTTTTTCCAACTCTTACCCTGATATATGTTGTTTTATTTGTTACATATTACACAGTGATCATACATTGCACTTTACACAGTGAAATTCCATTAACTTAATTGTATTAATTGTTAACATATTTTTGTCACCTTTATACACCCTGGCTCCCAGTTTGTCCTTTCTTTATTTTTGACCTGTCTTTCTCCCCTCTATGAGGCAATTTCTTTCCCCTCACCCTCACTGAAAAATCTTAGTTGGCTGATGCATCACTTGCTGTCTTAGAGCCTTGGTGACAGCACCCCCCACCAGCAGCAGCAGATGTAGCCTGGCTCTGAGAGCCAGATTTTGCTGAGTAGCAACATCATACTGCTAGAATTTTCCACCATTTGGCCTTCATGCCCTTCTAATAACAGTGGGGCAGGGCAGTTACAGTAGATATAAAAAGTATAAACACCCCTGTTAAAATCGCAGGTTTTTGTGATGTAAAAAAAAAAAAAAAAATTAAACCAAGATAAATCATGCCAGAACCTCTTCTATCTTTATTGTAAAAGTGCAACCTATATATTAAAGTGAAAAATATTAAGAATCATTTTAGGGGAAAATGAAAAATAAAAAATGTACAATTACCTGGTTGCATAAGTGTGTACAAACTAATACTTAGTTGAAGCACCTTTTAATTTTATATTTAATCTTTTGGGGTAAGATTCAATCAGTTTGGCACATCTTGACTTAGCAACATTTTGCCATTCTTCCTTGCAAAAGCATTCTCATTATGTCAAATTGGCATGGGCATCTCCTGTGCACAGCCCCACAGATTTTCAATTGGATTTAGATCTGGACTCAAAACCTTGATCTTGTTTTGGTGAAATCATTTCTTTGTTGACTTGGAGGTGTGCTTCAGGTTGTTGTCATGCTGAAAGGTGAAATTGCTCTTCATCTTAAGTGTTTAAGCAGAAGTCTTAAGGTTTTGTGCCAAAATTGACTGGTATTTGGAGCTATTCATTGTTCCCTCCACTCTGGTTAAAGTCCCAGTTCCAGCTGAAGAAAAACAACCCTAAAGCATGATGCTGCCACCACCATGCTTCACCATGTGTATGGTGTTATTTTAGTGCCAATTATGGAATTATTATTCCTCTGGAATTGGTCTCATCAGACCATAACACATTTTGCCACATGGTTTGGGGTGAGTTAGTTGAGCTTGGATGTTTTTTTTAGTAAGGGCTTCCCTCTAGCCACCCTACCTCATAGCCCAGACATGTGACGAATATGAGAGATTGTTGTCACATGCAGAGAGTAATCAGTACTTATCAGATATTCCTGCAGCTACTTTAATGTTCCCATAGGACTCTTGGCAGCCTCCCTGGTAGGTTTTTGTCTTGACACTTTGTAAATTTTGGAGGGACATCCTCTTCTTTTTAATGTCATTGTGGTGCCCCATTTTCTCCACTTGTTGATGATGTCTCTCAGTGTTCCATGGTACACCTAATGTCTTGGAATTAATTTATACTTCTCTCCTGATTGATATCCTTTGATAAGTGAGATACCGCTGTACATGCTTTGTAAGCTCTTTGCAGACCATGGCTTCAGCAGTCAGATGAAACCAAGAAGATGTCAAGAAAATCCTACAGAAACAGCTGATCTTTATTTGGGGTTAATCAAAATATTTTCATTGATGACAGCTGTATTGTATGATAATTACTTTTGAACATTAGATTGAATGTAATTGGTTCACGTTCACAGCCGCATCCCCAATTATAAAAGGGTGTGCACACTTAAGCAACCAGGTTATTGTAACTTTTTTATTTTTTCTATTTTTCCCTAAAACGTTTCTGATTGTTTTTCACTTAATATTTATACGATGAAATTTCCCATTGAAGGTGGAAAAGGTTTTGACATTATTTATCTTGGTTTCATATTTTTTATCACAACACCCTGTCATTTTAACAGGGGTGTGTAGACTTTTTATATCCATTATAAACCTCAGAAGCTACAGCAGACAATATTGTCAGCGTTTCTGAAATTTGGTTTTATAACAACAGTGGACTTGTCAGTAATGAACAGGTAGCACCACTGTATAACCCCGTTATAGATTTTACTCAGGGAATATGGAATGACTGCAGGCCACTGATTGTGGTCAACATAACAGAATCTTAGATGATGGCCTACAAACCATGAATTCAGATTAGGAAAATGTACAAAATTGTATTGCAGTGGGTAGGACAGCTGCCTGTAAGAGGTTTCTCCATGAACCATGACGATGCAGACATCCGTGACACTGCCATAGCCTAGGTGATGACACGGAATCACTACTCTTTCTGGTAGTGTATTTCAGTGGGCGTTTTGAGTGTGTGTGCATGTGCATCTTTTCATGTCAACTGCTTTTCTTTGTTTGGGATTTGATTACCAGACAGCTTGAGTCACAGTTCTGAGTCATTAGTTTCATTTGCCAGGCTTCCATAAGAGCCCTATCCACATGAGCACTGCAATAAAGAGGCCTCTCTCTTCCTCCTCCTCTTTCTCCTCCCGCTCTCATTTTCTCTCACCCTCAGCACGCTCAATGCTTTCACACCCTCTCACTCTTCTCAGCGATGTTCTCACAATGCCAAAATGCATCGGAGTGGTGATGTACTAATTTTCAGTGCATATCTGCTACCTGCTGCTGATATCCGCATAATATCTTCCATCTTCTTGAAGCTCCTGTATATGACTAAAATTAAATTAGAATTAAAGTTATAGTAAGGTTATTGTAGGGTACATGTGACACATTATGTCAAGTGTCACACCTAATGTGCATTTATTCCCCGACATTTTCCAATCATGGTTCATCCCTATGGAAGCTAATAACATCTGTTCAGCTGTTGCGACATGATGTTAAAAACAATAAAGTCTACTAATTATGAGTCGCATAAGATACAAACCATTTGTGATGCTTTTTTAATGCAATGTCTAAGCTATTTCTAAATTCCTACAAATTAAACCTAGTAAGCTGAATCCAAACTACTTATACAGTACAACACAGATCAAAATAGCAACCCTGATATATGAAAATATAATTAACTTGGTGGCTGATGCGAATTTTGTGTTATTTGCATTTGTGTGTAGTGTGGGGAGATTGGGAAATACATAGGTTATGTGCTTTATTTCTTCAGGCTATTAAGCTTGACGATATAACCTATGAACCTGCTCTGTGGTGGTCCAAGACAAAGCAGAGATGCATGCCTATGCATACACACTTTTCCACACTTATCCTGTGTATATGCTTTTTACAAATGTGTAGCACCTCACACACAGATGTAGTTCTCAGCATGAACAGATTATGACCACAAATTCAGTCACACACACACACACACACACACACACACACACACACACACACACACACACACACACACACACACACACACACACACACACACATTAACCTCTCTACATGGTGATGTTGTATGCAGAGTCACTGTGAGGAAAGCTGAATAGAGTAGGAAAAGTCATGCAGGCTTATTTTAACTCTAAATTAGGACACGCCTCAAAGGTCTTCTTAGAGGAGGAAAAAAAAGATATAATATAAAATGTGAATATTCATGTATATTTATTAAAGAGCTGATACTAAATGTTTCATAGATTCCCAATAAATACTTTAATATTTATTTATTTGTTTGTTTGTTTGTTTGTTTGTTTGTTTTACATGTCTAGTTATTACTATGCTTATTAAACATGAGAAGGTTAGTATTCATAATTCTTCAAGCAGTGTTTTTCACACCTGGTTTTGGAGTACCACTCCCCCGTGTATTTTTGTGTTTTCCCTGCTCCTAACTCATCAGCTAATTAACAAGCTTGAATCAGATTGAACTGGGTGAGTTAGAGGAGGGAAAACACCAAAATGTGCAGAGCAGTGGTATTCCAGGAAGATGATTCAGACACACTGTCTTAGAGTAATGAGGCCATGGCACAGACACACACACACACACACACACACGCACTCTGCCTCAATTAGGTTAGTTTTTACCTTACAATTTTAACTGCGAAAACATTTCCACCCTTTATATTATGTTATGGCATCACAGTAGTCACAGTAGTACAGACATCTCAGTAGTTCCAGCTAGATGAAAGTGTTTATCTGAAACAGCATTTTCCTGCTCTACACAGCAACTCAGACTGTGCTCACTGAGTATCTTTTACCCCACATTATATATGTGGAAAAAATCCTAGCTGATTGGAAACCATAGATAGCACTTCTGCAATCTTCCCAATGTGACATCATGTTCAGCCTGCAGGTGTTAATTAACTTTCCTCTATCATTGCTGGGATTAAATGTGGCACTCACGTAAGCCTTGCAAATAGCAAAGTCAACAGTGAAGGGTGACAGAACATCAACATACTGTTGTTCCCATGTCGGTGATCAGTGATCACACACACACACACCTCTGAAGACTTTGTCCTGTCTCAGGTGAACTGAAATCTGTGAAGCAGCATGCAGTTTGTCCCACTTACTGTACAATGTGACTGTACCTGTGAACGTGTGTGTGTGTGTGTGTGTGTGTGTGTGTGTGTGTGTGTGTGTGTGTCATATGAGATTGTTGCAGAGTGTGACCCATTTAAATTTATGGTGTTGTTGTTTCCATGCCCAGACTTGTGCTTTGGTGTATTTGGCACAGTCACCTTTTTTTTTGTATACAAATTGCAGGAATAATTAACTGCAATCCTTGGAGGAAAGTGCCTATAACACTTACTCTAACAGACACTGATTAATACATGCAGGTTCAGGTTGAAATTTACACCTCTGAATGTATGGGTGAACATCAATTAACACGAAGTCAAAGTTCCCACACAGTAACAAGCCATTTCTTGGCGTCTCTTGTGCTACCTCGCCATCACCCAAACTAATAACGGCGTTGCCAGATTGGGCGGTTTAACTCCCAGATGGGGTAGGTTTAGTCATAGTGGGGTTATAAAACCTGCCTTCGCCTGGGACATATTATGCATCGCAACCCAGACTTACAATTTGGATTGGTTTATGATGAACTGGGAGGCTTTTAAAACCTCGACTGGATTAGAAACAGCCGGTCCAATCTGGCACGCCGTGCGCTGAGTTCGCTCCTTTCTGCTTCCTTCCTTCTCACTGTGCGTTTGAAGCACTGCAGACTCACAGCCCAGTTTTCAGCGCTGAGAATTTTGCACTGCAACATCTCCGTTCTGTATGAGGATACTTTTACACACTGACAGAGTTTTACCTTTGGATTCATATTTCGCGTTAAGAGATGGGACTTTAAACGGATTTCTTTCACTGGCGATCGATAGATTTGGGGTGATGGTATTAGAGCATTTGGCGCGGATGCGCTCTTTTTCTCGCCTGCTACCTTTCCCTGGGACAAGTCATTTGGATATGTGAAGGAGCTTGAAGTATGGCATGCAAAAGATGGTCTCGGCCAAGAAGGAGACGGTGATTGCAATGTGCCCCACTTACATTTCCACATTCTTCTACTTTCTGTGCGTTACGGCTTGGTGAGTTCCATACACGTTGCGCACTCGCCTCTAGTTTTGGCACCACAATCTAACATCGTGTTGCCCACAAGCCAAGTTCAAGTGCAATGGCACTGTTTTAGCTGTCTAAACTGACAGAAAATGATGTTGCCAATTTTCTGTGCGTGCGGATCGATGGCGCATCCTAACGCGTTTGTCTTGTTGCGTGTCGTTTGCAGCATTAAGAAAAGCTCAGGTCAGGTAAAGAGGGATGAGAAGTTATACCCCGAAAATTTCACCCAGATCTTAGACCAACTTCTGGAGGGTTATGACAGCCGACTGCGCCCTGGATTCGGCGGTACGTATCAAAAATAAATAAATAACAATAAATAAAGCATTCTAGTGTTCTAATAGAGTGTGTCCTCAATTAGGAAAGTTGTTTAATAAGAAGGTTGATCTGAAATTCATATGCTGCTCCTTTCGTACCTCCAGTGTCTTCAGTACCTCCTTGTTAAGTGAAGGATGCTGGCTGTTTTATATCACAGTAAAGCCTACTGCTGAATTATCACCCCGTGTTGTATAGCCGGAACCTTCGCAGTGTATACTGAACGATCAAATACAGTGTTAAATTAATTCTAACAAAGTGCGCTGAATTAGTTTACATTGTTGAATAAACGTGGATCCAGCTTGTGATTATTGTGTATCAGGGTGTGTGTAAGTCCGAGCTCATAACTCGGACCTGCTGTGGTCGCTGTGTAGACTGGTGCCTTCTATATTTCTAATGTAATCAGGCTGAGAATTGTTTAATGCCCCTTGGAACGCATGTGAGCTTTTTATTAGTGCTTGTGCCTAGAGGTGTGGGACGTTTTTTTTTTTTTAATTCCACTCGTCTCACTCACAAAATCCCATCCACACCCACAGACACTTGACCAATCCATCCAGCTCCCACAAAAAGTCTTGACCAATCCCCCTAGCTCCCACAGGCACTCTCAACCAATCCATCCAACTTCCACAGACACTTTTGACCAATCCCGCCAGCTCCCGCTGACACTTTTGACCAATCCCGCCAGTTCCCGCTGACACTTTTGACCAATCCCTCCAGCTCCCACAGACAGTATTGACCAATCCCGCCAGCTCCCACAAACACTTTTGACCAATCCCTCCAGCTCTCACAGACACATTTGACCAATCCCTTCAGCTCCCGCTGACACTCTTGACCAATCCCGCCAGCTCCCACAGACAGTACTGACCAATCCCGCCAGCTCCAGCAGACACCTTTGACCAATCCCTCCAGCTCCCACAGACAGTCTTGACCAATCCCGCCAGCTCCCACAGACAATTTTGACCAATCCCTCCAGCTCCCACAGACAGTCTTGACCAACCCCATCTGAACACACAGACACTTTTGCCCAATCCCATGCTAACCAGGATAGATCTACTAAGGACACAGTAAATGCGTCATGCAGCTTCACATCTGACTGCCCACTCCTGTCTGCATGAAAGTAAAAACAACTCCTGTGACATTTTTTGTTGGGTCCAGCAGGATCCTTATCCTGATGCACACCTCTAGTCTGCTTGTGCCCTTGGCACAGTGGTTGGTCAGTAATGTACAACTTTTTTTTAAAAAAAACATTAAAAAACATCGCTTGCTCCTTTGCTCTGATTACAGCCACACATACATACTCAAATATACACTGGACAACAGACTCAGGTGTGCCACTTTAGTCATGACTTCTCCAGCTCATCCACAAATACCTCCCTCCTAGTGCTACACTAAACTAAGTGCCCTCAAGTCTCAAGGCACAGGTTCCTTACCATGGTTCTGGAGTAACCCCTGTCTTGCAGACAGTGTTTTCTAGCATTTTTCCTCCTCCCAGCACACCTGATTCAACTAATCAGCTTATTTCTGAGTTGAAGTGATTGTGCTAGACCAGGTAAAACACCATGTAGGACAGGGAGTACTCCATAACCAGGTTTTTGGGAACCTGTGTATTAAGGAATAAGTGCAGATATTGTTTGCATGCATTTATGCCACACATATAACTTATTGTGGGGGAAACATAACTTAAGTTTGCATCAGTAGTTTCACAGATTTTACCCCAGGTTTTGGTGTCATTTCAACTAATGACATAAAAAAATAAATAAATAAATAAATAAATAAAAAATAAATCTTACAATGATCCACTTAGAGAATAGACCAGAGGTGTCAGACATACTGTATGTCCTCGCCCACTACATGTTCTAATCACCAATTGAATTTATATCCAAAGTCTAACTTAACATTGTCTTGTGGACGTTATTGAACTGAAAGATTCGAAAGTTACTCTCTGTTACTCCACTAGGGGGCAAAATAGAGCAATAAACTCAGCTACTCACAGACTGTGCTAATGATGTGTAACTCCTCATTAGCAAACTGTAACCATGTGTTTCCAAAAGAAATAATGAGGGATATCACAGCAATGAGGAAGAATACTTATGCAATCCCAACTTTTAAGTTTTTCATTTGTATCTTTCAGATGAATGCCAATAAGCGAACAGAGGGGATATTGATGTGTTATTGGTCTGCTAAAGCAATCTTTTTTGGCCTGGACCACTAGACTTAAACTGTGTTTAAAATTTATAACAGTTTATTAAAGACTTCTATTTTTTATATCAACTGCAATGATCTGCTGTTGCTTCTGTTGCTGTTGGAAACTGGAAAAGGTACACCGCTGGTCGACTGGTGAAAATGTAATGAAGCTTTTGTATGCATTCACTCTGCTGTATGCAGCATTCATGTATTTCCTCCTTCGCTAGACAAGTGTGCAGATGCTCCACCTGACCGGCACACATCTATGAGGCTATGCTCAGGCCCCTTGCCTGTTTTATACATTGATTTTCCATTCATAAAAATGTAATATTTTATTTATATATATATATATATATATATATATATATATATATATATATATATATATATATATATATATATATATATATATATAATATTACATTAATGTGTAATCTGAACATGCTTTTGCCATAGCATTCTCAGTTGGGTTGCAGGCACGGTCTGAACTGAGTTCAAGCATCTTTTTGAGCAAGACGCTCAATAAAACTTACCAGCTAATTTCCTTATAAAACTGCACAAATTATACCAGAGACTACTATTTTTATTTTTATTTTTTCCATTTACTACTGTTTACTGCTCTTTACTGTATTTTTATTTTAATGTAGAAACATTTCATTTCATTATTTTGAAGGTATCTTTGCTCTACAGCATTCTTTGCTGTAGAGCAAAGATGCCTTCAAAGTCACAAGTGCGACTTTGACTGTCACACTTGCTTCATATTTTTCCAGCAAAACCCAGCAGCCTTCATTGTGTTTTTTTGTCTGAAAAGTGTCTCTTACATAATATGCTGCTTTCTTTAATGACATACAAACATTTTTCTGTAACATTTAATTTTGTGCTAGAAAACTAATGTTTGGGAATCTAAAATGTTTTTTGTACTGACTTGATAATGTAGAAGTCATAAAATAAAAAATCTATAACAAAGTTTGTACTAAAAAAATAGATTGCCTAAAACTTTTGCAGGTCGGATATGTTAATAACTAAAATTATCATGAAAAATGTTTTATGTTTGGGAAACGTTGGCAGATGCCAAAAATTTGGCAAATGTTTTAAACATTTATTTTATTCGTTTACTTGTTTAATTATTTTTTAATACATGATTATGTAGGAAGGAAAGTGTTCTCCCCATGCCTGTTGGCAGACTGGAGTCTTTTGGTTACGTAATGTTGTTACACCCAATTCAAATTATTCACATAACAATAATGGGCAAACAATAATTTACATTTTCTCTGTTTACTATTTGGAAATTCAGTTCAGATGTGGACATGTGCCTGGAAACACAAGTGCTATTGTTTCAGAAGTAGGTCCTCTAACCAAACAATAAATGTTTTACACTGTGCTGTGAGTAAGCCATGTCTCAGACATTCTTAAATAGTGCTCAGTTGGGGTTCAGTAAATCATGAATGTTTTAAATAGAATTGCAGTGCAAATCTCCATTCATAGCTATGTGTAGCTGTAACCGCAATATGATAGTACACCACTAAACGTGATTTGCACTTTTGCATTCTTATGATTCCCTTGCCGTGTACTGACAATAAGTTTAAGGACTGCAAACTTTCAGTGTTTAGTTCTATGTGTTCAGCATCAGGTTTCACATTTTTGCAATGATGACTAGATAAACTTTTTTTTTTTTTTTTTTTTGAGAAGTGAAGCATGATTCCCCTCATCAGGAGTCATATGTTCATGACAGATTTGGACTCTGTTGGAGGTATTTGGAAGGGATTGAGTTAAATTGTATTTAGGTGCGAATATTGGCTATGAGAGTACTTGAAACTTGGCAGACAATCTTTTTTTCCCTTCTTATCTGTTTTCTCTCAGAACATTCAGCTGGCAGGGTAATGATGCAGTGTGTGCCTTCTGCAGCCATTTGTTTAATGTTTGAATTCAGTTCAGACCGTGCCTGCAACCCAACTGAGTATGCTATGGCAAAAGCATGTTCAGATAGATAACAGATGTGAGATGTGAGAACTAACTTCAGGAGTTGTTTTTGTGGATGCCAAGTTTTGTTGTTAGATTCAGAGCCATAATCATCATTTTCAGGGCAATCAAGTGGGGAAGCAAAAAACTAGCAGTCAAACTCAATGTACTATAAAGAGTTCTGGGGGTATTTTGCCCTGAGAAAAATTACATTACAGACAAAGTTATCTCATTAAGTATTAATACCAGTTCACTTTATTATAAACCAAGCCACATGTTCTGTAATCCTCAGTGAAGAGGTTTTAGTTTATATATTAAATAATATCAGCAGCTAAATATGATAGTTGATAATGTAGCCATCTCAGCAAACCATAAACCTTGGGAATAGTAAAGTTTTTCAAAGATCTGGTGATTTTTTTCCCTAATCTTCAACTGTCCCTTTTGGGTGAGTGTTTCCACCCACAGAACTGTCGATCATTCAATGGTTTGATTTTTCGCACTATTCTGTGTAAACTCTACAAACTGTTGTGTGTCTAAATCCCAGGAGATCAGCAGTTTCTGAAATACTCAAACCAGCCCATCTGGCATCCACAACCATGCCACGATTAAAGTCACAGAGATCACACTTTTTCCCCATTCTGTTGTTTGATGTGAACATTAACTGAAGCTCTTGACCTGTATCTGCATGATTTTATGCATTGTGCTGCTGCCACATGATTTGCTGATTAGATAACTGCATAAATGAGCAGTTGTACAGCTGTTCCTATTAAAGTGGACGGTGAGTGTATATGGTTGTAGAATTTCTAGCAGAGCCCTAAATTTGACTAGCATGCAGAATGAATAATGATGTCCATCCTTTAATAGGTCCGGTAACTGAGGTGAAGACTGATATCTACGTTACTAGTTTTGGCCCAGTATCTGATGTGGAAATGGTATGTATCACTCAATATGAATAAGAACCGATCCTTAGAAAGTGTCTTTTTGAGTGGGTGGTCATTTGTAGGTGTTTGTGGTGATCAAATGTCCAAATATTGATAGAAATACAGTATGACAATTGTGACCATGTAGGGATACTTCACTGGTCTCCAGTAACAAATTGTAGCTGAAAAGCTTTTTGGTTACTGAGGTTAGTGTTGGGGTAGATGTAGGCATTGCATCATCATTCAATTCAAATACCAATGTCCATCTTAAAATGTATTATTGTGTTGATTTGTATGTATCAGTTTAGACTTGTGTTGACAGCATCAGTCATGTATAGATCATATGTAATGATGATATGTAATTTAAACTCAACAAATCAGCTTGTCTGTAGAAGATGTACTATAGTGAATATTCAGCAGTGAAATTTGTTAGATGCTGGAACCAATGCTCTGAAGTGTGAACTTGCTGTAAATGCACCATTGCACAGTTCTGTTTATATCGAGTGGTTAGAACAAAATGCTTTAAAAAAGAGATATTCAGACAGAGAACATGATTAATTGTCTTTTCACACACTAATAATAACCAATAATTGACCTAACTGACACAACTTCAATCAAGGTCAAGTCAGAGATGTTACAAGTTTAGAATTTCACATCTGGTTGCTTTGATTCTTTTTTTTTTTTTTCAGGAGTACACAATAGATGTGTTTTTCAGACAGACATGGGAGGACCGGAGGCTGAGGTATGAGGGACCAATCGAGATTTTGCGACTAAACAACCTGATGGTGACCAAAGTGTGGACTCCTGATACCTTCTTCAGGAACGGGAAAAGATCTGTGGCTCACAATATGACTGCCCCAAACAAACTCTTCCGCATAATGAAAAATGGCACAATCCTTTACACCATGAGGTACTTATATAATACTTGTATAAAATTATATAATATATAGTTCCCTGGGATCCCCCATGACCCTGTGTAGGATAAGCTGTATGGAAAATGGATGGATGGACATAGATAGATTTGTAAAGATTGTAAATCTATTCTGTGATTTAGTCATATGAAAAAGAACTGAATTAAAGATCCTTTTCTAACAAGAAGGCAAATTACTTTTTTGTCTATGGATATATATTTTAAAATCATTTTCCATAGCAGTAAGTTATTACATGTGGAGCCTCACTGGTGACATCCATACTTAATAAAACTAATGCATGGCCATGACTTAATGTATTTATGTGTGGGGACAAGATCCTAATGCATGGATTACTAAGGCTTAGTAAAGCATGGGAATGAGATCATTGTGTGTGGCCACATTTGGAGTGCTCATGCATACAGGGTTTAATGATGTTATTGTTGAACAATTTTATGCAAAATTAACATTCTACTCTAGGAAAAATATACATCCAGTAACTAATAATATAGTGTGCATGTAAACGTATCTACACCATTTCAAGTCAGAGCCACAACTTTTTTATCTCATTCCCACAACTTAATGATCTCATTCCCTAGCCTTATTAAGTCATAGCTATGTATTATTTCTGTTATGGAGGGAAGTCACCATGTCGCATATGTGTCATATGTGTCAGTTTGTGTTTATGTGTTGCTGTACAGGCTGACAATCAGTGCAGAGTGTCCAATGAAGCTAGTGGATTTTCCTATGGATGGCCATTCCTGTCCACTTAAGTTTGGCAGCTGTAAGTTTTCTCATTCTCTTAATGTGATCAGTTTGTTGGAGTAGTGTTGAGCTGAAGTTAATGTTACTGACAACTTTTCTCATTACAGTTTGTAAAAACACTGATGAGTGCTGCTGAATTAGCTCTCATTATAAAGACTCTAAACTTTAAAGACTTGCTCCTGCATTAAGGCAATAATTGTATGCGGTGTACTGGGTTGTTATAGCTGAGCAAACACTAAACTGTGAGTAGTGCTGAACCTGATAACCCCAGTGAATGAGTTTGAATGTTATGATTACGCATTTACTCAGTGTATGTACAGAATGTACAGTACAAGTAAAAAGTTTTGACATACCTGATCATAAATAATAAACAAGACATTAGCTCTATAAAATAAAACATAAAGAATCATGCAAGTGTTAAAAAAAATAAGATTACTTTATGTGTTCAATTCTTAACAGTTAAATCTCTTTAATCTTGGTATCTTCTGAACCAGGTTCATGAGGGAGCTTCATCCAGGGGTTTTTTGTTAGAGAACCCCTCTCACTCGGAGTCACTCGCGAAGCGAACGACTCATTTCCGCATTCCACGCTCCACGCTGCTGAGAGTAGCGCTTTCCCATTCATTCACAAAAACCGCTGGACTGATTCATTCATAGACTCTGGTTTTGTTTTCTTCACCATGTGCTTCTGTTTTGGTTCACGTCATGTCTTTGCCTACTGTTTGTTCATTGGTTCTTTGCTTTTGGTTTATGTCATGTCTCTGCCCTTGTTCTTTCATTGGTTTTTCGTTCATTGAGTAATTATGAGTTTCAAGTGTGTCTCGTTTATGTCTGTTTAGTTTACCTATTTAAACCGCTTTCCGTTTCCGCTTCTTCGTGGTGTATTAGAGTTAAGTTTAGCATGTGCGTTACACCTGCTACCTTCTCGTGCTCTCTCGCCCATAGACCATAGCTCATAGCTCTTAGATCATAGTTCATGTTCATAGACCTTAACCTAGTCTCGTACATTTGCTTTGTTTTGTTTTGTTCTCATGTTCTGTGCACTGTGGATTTATGCCTTGCCTCTCAGCGGATTCCTACTTTGCCATTTTTGTGGAAGTATTGCCTAGCCTTTTGAGGATTTATGCCTGACCATTTTGTGAATCACAGCCTTGTTCTTTTGGTGGATTATTGTTTGTTTTTGAACCCTGCCTTTGTCTTGCGTTATACCCATGCTTTTGTGTTCCGTTACTTTTGAGGTGTTCCCATTAAAGTGACTTTTCCCCTGCACATGCATCCTGCCTTCCCCCGTATTTACATAACAGTTTTCTTAAAGTTCCCAAAAAGACTGAGCCAGTTCTTAATGACAGCTATTAAACAATTTAATTTTAAGTAAAAAGTACTTATTAGAAATACATTTTGAATCACAAATAAATGTTTTAAATCACTATTTTTAAAAATTTGAAGATACTGAAATATACAGTATATATCCATCTATGTATCAGTATAGTGTTTTGACTGTTAGCATACTAATATGCAGTTTTGTATTATTAGGACAGATTCCCCTAGCCTAAATTCGTTTTTTTGAGATGCAGGCCATCTCTGTGTGATTTCATATCTATGAGGCTACAAACCATTAAAGGAATGAAGCTGCTAATTAAGGAGGGAGAAGGGAATGTACTAGTGAAAAAAAAAAGACTTGATAAAGACCCAAACTTGTCCAAGCACGAACAGTTTTGCCTGAAATACATCCACCAGTGCAACTATCCCTAATAAATTGCTCAGAATGGTGGCAAGTAAATGGACTGTATTTGCAGTGAATCATATTTAGAGGCACTAATGTGATGTGGAAGCAAACTGCCTCGTTTCTCTATATAAAGCAGCACTGAATTTTATGGATGTTCTTTTGCAATTCTTCCTCCATTTGTCGCATGCAGAAATATGAATCAGCTCCTCTAATTGCTTTTTTCCCCCTTGAGAGTGTATAGATGCAAAATTAGATCTGAACAAAGAATCCCTCTATCAGCACCTGCCTCTGTGGTGGTCAGTCAGCAAAAAAGGAAAGCTAAAAAGCAGAGGGGAAAACTAATCTCTGATCGAGGAATCTGTGGTTGGTGTACAGCAGGGGGCTTTTATCTTCACGAGCCGACAGATTTGTAGATAAAATCAGTCCAGGAGATGGGGAAAAGAAAAGCTTGACTGGCGAGAGGCTTTTCAGAGCCCCTCCCTCTGCTACCCAAGTCGTTAGATTGTGACATTGTGGAGGAGGACACAGAAGTTCTGATTTTTCAAGAGGAGGTTTCATTAATCTTGGTTTGGGAAAATAGTTAACCTCACTCTCTTGTATTTGGCCTGAGGGAAAACAGGCAGACAGGGAGCTGATGGAATCCTGTGGAGCTGACAAGGTCACTATAGTTTTTTTTTTTTAGTCTTTTTGCCCCGGGACAGTGTAGACCTATTCCAGCTCCTACCTTCTCAATCACTCTCTTTTGTACACTGGTTTTCCTCTGTTGCATAATTCTGTTATTTTAATTGTCACTGTATTTTTTTCCCCTAATTTTTCTAATATGCTTTCCTTCCTTACCTTAGTTCCATCCTTCCAGTACTCACACTTTCATACCCGCATTAACCTCACACACACCCGTCTTACTGTTGGTGGATGTTTCGTTCCGCTTCAGCAATGATTTTTCTCAGCTCTGCTTCACACTACTGTGGGGAGAGAGAGAGAGAGAGAGAGAGGAACAGAAAAAGGTGGACGGTCTCAAAGGAGGACAGGAGAATTGGGACTATGGGAGCTGAAAGACAGGCCTATCAGAACAAAATCCTCAACATATACTCAGCCCTTCATTTGGCACTTGATGTATAGAGTGGTACTCAGGTGTATTCCAGCTCTACTGAGCTCTGCCTGATTTTCTATGATTGCTCATTTCATGCCTGTTTGTGTAGCAGTAATTGCAGTGTGCAGTGTATGTGGCTGAGTGTGAAGTCCTTGCCTGTGTTAGAACACTGGCTGACACACACCAGGGACATGCAGATTGTGACACTGCAGCGAACCCACAAGGCTGGCAGTCAACCATCATGTGTCCTATCTTGTCCTATCTAAAATTAACCCATGCTCACATGAACACATTCGCATTCTGATATATATATACTCACACACCATTCTGTGCTCTACCTATCTATACCTCACCCACATCATCTCAGACATTTAAACATCACTTCTTCCTTCCTCATTCTTCTCTGTCCACTTTCCGTTTGCTCCTGACACACACTCCATGACCAAGCTCAACCACCGCTCTCAAAATAACATTTATACTGAAATAACGATGTGACATTACAACAGATCAGCACTTTTTTTTTTGAGACACATTTGGGTTTTTTTTATTTTTTACTTTTTTCCTCTCGACTTTCCTAATCACACACACAAACACACACACACACACACACACACACACACACACACACACACACACACACACACACACACACATACACACAAACACATACACACACAGTGTCATGACACACTGTGTACATCTCCAACCATCCCTCTCAAAAATAACTGTGTTATCTCCCAGATGCTTACCCTAAGACTGAGATGATCTACACATGGACCAAGCACTCTGTGGAAGTTCCTCCTGAATCATCCAGCCTTGTTCAGTATGATCTGATTGGACAAACTGTCTCCAGTGAAACAGTCAAATCTATTACAGGTACACACATAGATCCCAATGTCAAATTACAATGACAAATGACAAAGACACAATGACAAATTACCCTCTGTTGCGGAGAAAGTATAGCTCGAGTTGTTTCTTTACTGTATGCATTAAATGTAGTAATAACTTGAAGGTTTATATAAAATCACTAGGGACACTGTGGGAAAGGAAAGAATATATATGTCAAATATTATCACAAATATTGTGTAGCATGTTTACAGCAGTGATAAAAACTTGGTTTAATGCCCTTAGATATACTGTATATTTCTTTTATATATTTCTTTGCCTTAGCAAATCATTTGTAGCTGACACGTTGAATTATATAATACTTAAATAATTTAAGATTGTAGGATTTTACTGTTGGGGCATGTAAGTAAGGATAAGATTTATTTGATCAGTGAAATTCCATGTAAAACTAAAGACAAAAGCAAATAAATGTCTCAGTATGGACAAGAAACGTACCACTTTCTGCTTAAATGCAGGATTTATATATCCATGATTCTGGTTTCCATTTTGTTCACAGATTGAGGTTTTGTGGTAGCGATTGAGTAGTTCTAAGTTTAAATCCCAGGAAGGTCAGAAAGCCACTGCTGGGCCCTTCAGCAAGACCCTTAACGCTCAATGGCTCAGCTTTATTTTTGGATTGCATTAAGCCTCAGTTGGATTGTGTGCTGCCTCACCTTGCTTTTGATAAAAGTGCCTGCCAAATGAATACATGTTTGAGGGAAAATAGAAACAGATAGCACACAGTGTTATAAATAAATAAACGGTGAAAAGTAAAAGGCGAATTTAAATGCATTTAGATGGGATTTTTTGCAGCCCTCAGTCTAACCGCATTTGGACCATATCAAACAGATGGTCCAAACAACGCCCCATATCGTTAGGCTCATTTTAGGAAGTAATAATTTCTAGAATAGAAATATTATACAATGTACAGTCAACTACAGTATTGGCGCACTTGGGCAACAATAAATATATTAATTCATTAATTCATTCATCTTCACTAATCACTTTATCCTGGTCAGGATCGTGGTGTATCCATAGGCAGGAGTACACCCAGGAGGGGATGCCAGTCCATTGCAGGATACCTTGTACACACACATTTACACATGCATTCACATCTAGGGGTATTTTAGAGTAGTCTATGCACCTACTGACATGTTTTTGGAAGCTGGGAGGACACCAGAGAACCTGGAGGAACAGGAACCTTGGAAACAGAGAGAACATGGAAAACTCCACAGAGACACTATAGTTCCAGACTATAGTTATTTCTTTATTATGGCCCTGATTGTGCTTAATTGTGTTTGAACTGCCCATGTACTGTATTTTTTATATCCATTACCTGATTTGTGTCAACAACCAGCTGTCTTTTTTGTGTTGAAAACTTGGTGTTTTTTCTCATTCTCTTAAAGGTTCTCAAGGTTTAATTTTAATACAATTTCCCTTTATCTTACAAAGAGAATTACTGATAATGCTAATATCGCACGAGCAAGAGTGCGGTTATACTGAATACTGGTTGAGTATAAAAACTAGTTGCGAGTGCAATATTGCTTTTATACAACAGTTCTATGAACAAGAAATTAATATTAAGTAAATGACATTTCAGACACAATATGGCCAAATGTTCTGTTTATTTTTGCTCCGCTTGCGGAAATAGATCCCAAAAAAGCCACACTCACTATATAGCACGTCGGCTAGCTGGCTAGCTAGCTCACATTGATTTGTACATTCCTGTTAAAGGTGCTTCCAGTGAAACTGGCGTCCCTTCTTTATTTTCATCTTCAACTGATGAGCTTTTATATTTTAAGCCAAAAGTTATATTCCTGAAAAGTATCATTTGCCATGTCTGCTGATGATGACACTAACACTACTGTAGTCACTAGGAAGTGGAGTTTTATATGGCAAACACAGACAAGTGGAGTGATAAGCACAATGAAATGTGAAATAGGAAATATAAGCACTCTTGGAACACAGCTCGACCAATCAAATTAGTGGACTGGAATGAACTGTTGTATAATACTCATTATATAGCAATGTGCCTATTTAAAGAACATACAGTACTTCTCACACTTTTCTGGGTCACAAACACACTTTTAAAGAGAACAAATTCTGTAATGTAGCATAGTTCGACGTAAAACAGGCTGAACATTCTCACAGATAGTATAGCTGGAACCTCAAAATGACATGAACGATATGATTGGTTAATAGTGGGTTCCCTTGTCTCTGTGTGCATGGCACAAAAAATTAGAAGACAGTTTGTGACAGTCAGGGTTTTTTAAGTTAAAACTGCTTCCGGTTTGCCGCTCTCTTCCAGGTGAATATGTGGTGATGACTGTCTATTTCCACTTGAAACGGAAAATGGGCTACTTCATGATTCAGACGTACATCCCATGCATCATGACAGTAATCCTTTCCCAAGTGTCTTTCTGGATAAATAAGGAATCTGTGCCTGCCAGAACTGTCTTCGGTGAGTATTAATCACAAATCCCCTAGAAAGTTCTGGCTCTTTCTCTCTCATAGGTTGAAACGACATTCTCATGCAAATATAGAAGAGCAAAGGAGTGGAGGGAAAACGCTGCCTGTCTCTCCCTTTTGCTCGCTTTCTGTCTTTGTCTCGCTTCCCTTTTCATGTCTGATCTAATGACGTCTCCCCAATTTCCCACTGTTAGACTCTGAGTCTTTAGCTAAATAAGGGATAATTGTCTATAGACTTGAACAATCTCAACTCTCACTGTCTTTCACTCATGTTCTGTCTTTCTTAGATACTCACACACACACACACACACACACACACACACACACACACACACACACACACATGCACACACACCCCTCCTGTGTCTTGCTACACTTTACCTGGGGCTATGGTGATGCTGAGAATAGCACGCTCTCATTCTTTGCTGGGAAAGTGTACCATTGACCCACCTTCAGAAGCTTCCTCACAGTGTGCTGTGTTTGGAGCGATGCCAGCAGAGTGGGCATGAACGTGTGGTTAGTGACACTAGTGCGAGATGAAGGACAGTACTTAGAGAGAGTGAAAGCAGCAGACAGAGAGAGGACTGAGAACGCATGATATGATTAATAGTGTTTAACAGTGTTTAATAGAGCATACGGTATTTCAAGTGGGCACAGTATGGTATCATCAGTGCTTAATTTGTTTTCTCTGTGCTGCCTTTATTCGAATTGATGCAGCGTAGGAATGTTTTAGTGATCCTTGTTGCATCATGGCTATAATGACGGTGTATGGAATTCTCCTGAGAGATGGGGTATTTGGCTGATGGTTAATGATGAAGCCTGCCATACATAATGACTCACTGCAATGATACATGGAGTTGTATGCTTTTTAGTCACACCTCACTAATTAAAGCCATAAATGCTCCGTGTGTGCAGTTCACTTTGACTGTGTGTGTGTTTACTGCCAGGCATAAATCAGTGCCCTCATCCTAAACTCAGCTGCAGTTGTTTTAAGGTTGTGGTCCAACTGCGACACTTCTCGTGATCTTGTTTAATCCAAGATACAGGAGATTAATGGATTACATGGGCAACTAGATTAGTTTAGCAACAGAGAACTAAATCAAAGCATACTTAGCATGTATGTTATCAGAAATAGAATATCACAGTGATTTAAGTTATTTTGATTTAGTTTTTTCAACAACAACAACAACATATATATATATATATATATATATATATATATATATATATATATATATATATATATATATATATATATATACACAGAGTCTATGGAGGATTGCATATTTCTAATGGTGGAAAGGGTATATATATATATATATATATATATATATATATATATATATATATATATATATATATATATATATATATATATATATTATTTCAAGCTATTTGTACTCATTTCACGTTTGAAATAGTCTCGTTCTATTGGCAGATACTTTTACTCATTTTAAGCATTTATTTCTAAAAAGAAGCAAAAATTATCTGCCAGTAGAATAGGAGAACTGCAAGCTTGAAATGAGAAATCATGTCTAGAAATACTGTATGGTTAATGATCTCATATTTAGTTTACTGCAATATTGTAATAGATAAATTAGATTAGATTATTACTCCCACTGTGATAACAATTTACTGAAGTAAAAATAAAAGTAACTTGAGTAATTACTTTACTTTAAAAAAAAACTTGAGTACTTTACAAATTACTTTTTATATGTGATGCAACTAATTTTATATTCTGTTCTCATGTTAACTAACCAAGTCAGCTATGCTGAAGCGAACACCACCTCGATTATTAACAGTATATAAACAAAGGTAACGTTACCTGGCTAGGTAACTTAGCCAAATGCTCTTGGGGTTTTAGTAGCTTGCTAAGTTCATTATCTAGCTAGCTCATTTTAATTCATAAACATATCTTTCTAGCTACATAATTAGTTATCTATTAAAGATGCTACTTACACATTTTAAGTTTAATGCAGAGTATTCACACTGTAACACATCAAAAGATCTGGCTAGCTAGTTTAGTTCACTTAGCTAGCTAATGGCTTACCTGTACATGTTTCCATAGGCTGGATGTTGAGCTGTGAAATGCCCATATCTCCAATGGGTTTTGGTTCACATAATTTGCAGATCATTATCAAGCTGTTTCTTTTGAGATATTTTAAAACTGAAGATACCTGATAAATGCTAATCTATCTTCACTGCCATTGCTGCTGCTGATTAAGCATTTGATTAAGCATTAGTCTTTTTTGTTCAGGTCTCGAAATTTAATTATTTAAAATTTAGATATACTGTCTTTTAATTAGCTTACTAATTTTACTAGTAATAAATTTATTACTAATAAATCTATTGGTTTTTTTAGTCTGTAACAGTGCTAAAAAATAAATGTAATGAAGATGAATATTTTATTTTTAAAAACTCATGTAAAAGTAAGAGTACCATGATTTGATTATACCCAAAAAAGGATCATTTATACTGAACCATGTACTGAAGTACTGTAATGAGAGTACTTGGAGTTTGATACTTTCCATCCCTGCATATTTCACATGAACAAAATTGCATGTCTGCTGCTTTTTGCATGTTTGGGTGTTTCTACCAAAAGAAATATAGGGTGGAGTCAATGCAAATAGTTTAACACCCGCACTGTGATTAGCAACTGTGTGCGACTGAAAGGCAGGTATAACATTTGCAGAAAACCCCCTAGTTGAAGGCAAAATTGTATTATTTACTAGGTTTTAATAATGTTCAGGTTTAATAAGATTACCTCAAAATAATCAGAAAGTTTCTCAAAATTATGACAAAGTTGGTTTCATGTTAGATGTTCACTGCCAGGTTCACACCTCTGATGCCAACAGCATTGAAATAGAGCCTGTAAAAAAAGCTTTTATTCACACCTTATGAACAGGACATGTGCTCTTTAATTTTGCATTCATTTTGTATTTAGAACAGTTTTTCTACATGTCTCACCACCTTAAATTATACTGGACAGACAATTACTGTATGTGCATGTGGAAGGTTGAACCTTTTACTTTATTCTACTGGGAGTCTTGTTCTGGCTGTCAGGACTGAATAGTACATTTACTATAAAAAAATGTATTCTATGTAAATTAACCAAAGTATGCCCACTAACTGCTCCATTACTGCTCAACTTCTTAAGGTTTAAGGTTAGGGTTAGTGATGTAGTTACTTTTCTTACAACTTGTATGAAATCCAATTACAATGCCCTCAATTGGTCAACATCCTATGAATTTTGTACGAGATCAGGCTCACTGATCATACCTCATTTGCCAACACAGTCTAACAATTACAAATTGTGTACAATGTCTTAGTGGTTAGCACGTTTGCCTCGCACCACCAGGGTTAGGGGTTTGATTCCCGCCACCACCTTGTGTATGCTGAGCTTGCATGTTTTCCCCGTGCTTTGGGAGTTTCCTCCAGTTATTTCTTCCCCCAGTCCAAAGACGTGTTGTAGGCTGATTGGCTTTCCCACATTGTCTGTAGTGTGTGAATGTGTGTCTGAATGTGTATACAGTTGTGCCCTGCAATGTGTTGGCACTCCGTCCAGGGTGTCCCCCACCCTGTGCCCGAAGTTCCCGGGGATAGGCTCCAGACTCCCCCCCCCCAACCCTGTGTAGGATAAGCGGTATGGAAAATGGATGGATGATGCATTTGGAATTGTAGCTCTTCCTACATCATTTGTAAGTAATTTGATTAAATTGTGCACTCTTGCTAGAAATTCTACCTTTTTTTAGTGAGAGCACATGCAAGAATATAAGTATTGTACATGTTCAGAGAGAGCACATGCAAGAATATGAGTATTATACACATGTAGAGAGAGAGCACATGCAGGAATATGAGCGCTGTACACATTTAGAAAGCGACAGATGGATGAAAGAATGATTATAATCACCCAGTGCTGTTTTGAAGCAATCCAGTGCATGCAGTTTTACACCCTGCTCTTGCTCATTTGAAATGCTCAATTTGATAAGTCAAGTGGATGATGAAAACCCATTTTGTATGAGAGTGCTTGTATAGAGTTATTTTCCTTCTTGTGTGTTTGTGTTTGGATGCCTTTAAATATGATGTAGCTTGTGGTGTGTGTGTGTGTGTGTATGTTAGAGTAAATATTATCAGGGTACCTCTGTCCACTGTCTGATGCAGTCAAGCTTGTGTGTGTATGTTTGTGCGTGTTGGAGGAGGATAAGGGGGATGCTGGCTGCCTTTGTGTTTGTGTGTATGGGAGTGTGTGGGGTGGTGACTCAAATTCTGGCACACTGGATGCTTTATGGCAGGGTTCAGGAAGAAACTCAAGCATACACGCATTGCTGCTCGTTCAAAGAAATACATTTTAATTAAGAATGAGTTAGGGGCGCCCCCTTGTGGATGAAAATGCCACTATGTGTTAGACCTGAATATCACTGCTTTGATAATATGGCATGTCCCTTCTACACTTCAAATCCCCCTTTTGTCCATAGTCATTTCACTGTCACAGTCACTTTCACTGAGAGCCTAGAGTTTTTTGTTTTAGCCTTGAGACTTTTTTTTTTTTTTTTTTTGGCACATACAACCATTATTTTTAATACCAGTAACAGCATCTTGAAACTCACAGATCACTCTTGGCATAACTCCTCATTAGTTTCAGCTGTGTTGCTGTGTTTGGGAGCCTGAAACACAATCCCAGCCTGAAGGTATAGACAGAGCCTCAACACTGACTCATTCATTCAAACATTCTGCACGTCTGAAGTAAGGCAGATGCTTTAGTAAAGCGAACTGCACAGTGAGAGGAAGTCCTGCCACAAACAAAAGGAATGTGAAGCAGCAGACAGCACTGTATTTGTTAGAGGATGATGGCAAAAATGGATGTGATTAGATTCCCGTTACTGCAGGGGTCCAGAAGAAAACACACAGTTATAAAAACATGGCTGGACTTTTCCAGACATGTGTAAGACAGTCAGTATATATTTCAGCTCGCTGTTCAGTTTAATTCTGCGTATAAATAGATACAGTAAGAATAGAAACAAGCATCTCAACTGAACTTGTGTGGAAAATATAACTCCTAGACCATGATATTGAATAATCAAATTATAATGCTTAAATATTTCATAATTTCTTGTACTGTTTAGAAATGTAAGCACAGTGTCAGTGTCAGTGAGAAGCAAAGAAGTAGAGTAGATAGTATATGATGCTGTAACATCTTTCACTAAATTTAGCGTCCTGAATGTGCAGTACATAGATCCAGATTAGCCATATTACATTAGTAAACACACTTACACACATGCATACACAACTGCATGAGATCCAAGTTCATTGATTAACGTAATGTTATCCTGTCATAATTACAATCCAGTATTATATTATCCAAAAGTAGAGGTGTAACACAATGTCATTATATGTACAGGTGCATCTCAATAAATTAGAATGTCGTGGAAAAGTTCATTTATTTCAGTAATTCAACTCAAATTGTGAAACTTGTGTATTAAATAAATTCAATGCACACAGACTGAAGTAGTTTAAGTCTTTGGTTCTTTTAATTGTGATGATTTTGGCTCACATTTAACAAAAACCCACCAATTCACTATCTCAACAAATTAGAATACTTCATAAGACCAATAAAAAAACATTTTTAGTGAATTGTTGGCCTTCTGGAAAGTATGTTCATTTACTGTACATGTACTCAATACTTGGTAGGGGCTCCTTTTGCTTTAATTACTGCCTCAATTCGGCGTGGCATGGAGGTGATCAGTTTGTGGCACTGCTGAGGTGGTATGGAAGCCCAGGTTTCTTTGGCCTTCAGCTCATCTGCATTTTTTGTTCTCTTGTTTCTCATTTTCCTCTTGACAATACCCCATAGATTCCCTATGGGGTTCAGGTCTGGTGAGTTTGCTGGCCAGTCAAGCACACCAACACCATGGTCATTTAACCAACTTTTGGTGCTTTTGGCAGTGTGGGCAGGTGCCAAATCCTGCTGGAAAATGAAATCAGCATCTTCAAAAAGCTGGTCAGCAGAAGGAAGCATGAAGTGCTCCAAAATTTCTTGGTAAACGGATGCAGTGACTTTGGTTTTCAAAAAACACAATGGACCAACACCAGCAGATGACATTGCACCCCAAATCATCACAGACTGTGGAAACTTAACACTGGACTTCAAGCAACTTGAGCTATGAGCTTCTCCACCCTTCCTCCAGACTCTAGGACCTTGGTTTCCAAATGAAATACAAAACTTGCTCTCATCTGAAAAAAGGACTTTGGACCACTGGGCAACAGTCCAGTTCTTCTTCTCGTTAGCCCAGGTAAGACACCTCTGACGTTGTCTGTGGTTCAGGAGTGGCTTAACAAGAGGAATATGACAACTGTAGCCAAATTCCTTGACACGTCTGTGTGTGGTGGCTCTTGATGCCTTGACCCCAGCCTCAGTCCATTCCTTGTGAAGTTCACTCAAATTCTTGAATCGATTTTGCTTGACAATCCTCATAAGGCTGCGGTTCTCTTGGTTGGTTGTGCATCTTTTTCTTCCACACTTTTTCCTTCCACTCAACTTTCTGTTAACATGCTTGTATGCAGCACTCTGTGAACAGCCAGGTTCTTTGGCAATGAATGTTTGTGGCTTACCTAGTGAACCAAACTGAGAGACCATTTTGAAGGCTCAGGAAACCTTTGCGAGTGTTTTGAGTTGATTAGCTGATGTCACCATATTCTAATTTGTTGAGATAGTGAATTGGTGTGTTTTTCTTAAATGTAAACCAAAATCATCACAATTAAAAGAACCAAAGACTTAAACTACTTCAGTCTGTGTGCATTGAATTTAATTAATACACGAGTTTCACAATTTGAGTTGAATTACTGAAATAAATGAACTTTTCCGTGACATTCTAATTTATTGAGATGCAACTGTATCTGCATCAGGCTAGCGCTCTAAGTATTTGTATCTGGTCAGAAATACAGCAAAGGAAAACGGTTTGCCAAGTGCATGTAGAACTAACAAAAATTGCCCAAGCATGGAGAACAAGAAGTTGGCATGCAATAAATTTCTAGATAATTATATCCACCATTTCTTTCTTTCTTTTTTTTTTTTTTTTGTCTCCTGTGGCTCAGTTTAGCACTCAGCATCTATATACAGTACTGTGCAAAAGTCACAGGTATATGCAAAGAAATGCTGCAGAGCAAAGATGCCTTCAAAAATAATTAAATTAAATTAAACGTTTCTACATTTAAAAAAATACTATAAAGAGCAATAAACTGTAATAAATGAAACAAAGTCAATACTTGGTGTGATGACCCTTTGCTTTAAAAAAATATAATAAAATTAGTAGTCTCAGGTGCAATTTGTGCAGTTTTATAAGGAACTTAGCTGGTAAAGTTTACTGAGCATCTTGCAGAACCAGCCACAGCCTCGCTCAGATGGTCTTGGACCAGTTGTTTTGGTCCACACCTGAGTGAGTGTGATAGCAGTGCTGAAACAGCACCAAAGAGGAAAACACATGAGGGTTTGATTCATACAGACTAAAAACTGCATATGAGAAAGCAACCTAGGGGTGAAAATTTATCAATGTAAAGGCTATAAAGGCTATAAATGTATCACAGCACTGCATGATCATTTTAATGAACATGGTCTTTGTTTGTCCAGCAAGCTTGATATCTGACTGCTTAATCACATCCACATGAATTAAAAACCTTCCGCTCACATCCTGCATACCTCTAGTCCCAAGATGCCCTAGGAACCTTTCTGGCAACCTGTTCGTATTTTTAGTTGTCTCTGTTTATTGCAAATGATGTATTTGTATTTGGTTATACAATACGCTTCATTGTTTATATACTGATTTGTTACTGATGTGGTTTCACCACCAGAACATAAATATCATGTGACTCTAACAAGCTTCATGGCATCATAGGTGTGAATTAAATATAGAGATAGGAAATGTCTAGGGAAAGTCTGTGAAGGATTTTTTAGTCATCCAGATCATTTTGAAAGTCTGGCTTATAAAAGTTTAAACGATTATAACGTAAGTCCTGTGTGCTCTCCTAACCAAGATTTTAATACACACCCATTTGCTTTTGTTTTCAAGATTAAACTACAGATCAAGTCACTGTTACTAGAAAATCAACATGACCTACAGTATATGAACGAAAGCCTTCATGGACAGCCATATACATTTTCATGTATGGCATTTGCCAGATATCCTTTTGCAGTGCCATACAGTTATACTTTGTTGTCTGCTTGGAAAATAATTATTTGCATACAGATAGCTAGAGTCTGGTGATACCAACAATCATTTTGTTTTATTTGCTAATAATAATGAGGACAAGAAGCCCAGAATATTATTGTAATGGCATAATCCATATATGGGCAACCTTTATGATTACCATTAGCATTTAAAAACTAAGCAACAAACTGTTCACAAATTGCTTTTTTACTTTAATCATAGTTCAATATTGTAACCAGTGCCATTGTTATTTCCTTGTTATTTTTCAGGTATCACCACCGTTCTCACCATGACCACTCTGAGCATCAGCGCCCGTCATTCTCTGCCCAAGGTCTCCTATGCTACAGCCATGGACTGGTTTATTGCCGTGTGTTTCGCCTTCGTTTTTTCGGCCCTCATCGAGTTTGCTGCTGTGAACTATTTCACCAACGTACAAGCAGAACGAGCGAAGAAGAAGGCAGCCAAAAATGCGGCCGCTGCAGCTGCCAAGAGCTCCATGCCATCGGGCAAGGGCAAGGACACTGAGGAGATTCTACAGGTGAGTATATTAACCCAGTATCTCAAATCAGTATTTGGCTAGATAGTGAAAATGGTTGTTTCATTTGTCATTAGCAATGTACATCAGTTATCTTGGTGAGCAAAAATTAAATAAAAGCACACACTGTAATGAGATGGATCGAGGGGTTAAAGGTCACTTAGGTTGTTCTAAGACAGATAGATTTATTTATATACACAGTACTGTGCAAACATGCTTTAAAAAAAAAACTATGAAATTATATGTTTCTACATATTTTTTTTTTTTTTAAATCTCACATAAAAAGCAATAAACAGTAATAAAGAATGTCAAAATTTGGTCTGAAAATCCTTTGCTTTTTTAAAAATGCATCAGTAATCTCAGGTATAATATGCATGGTTTTATAAGGAAAATGGCTTGTAAGTTTTACTGAGCATCTTGGAGAATCTGTACTGGCTTCTTTTTTTCAAGTAAATCCTGTCTTCATTGTGTTTTTTGTCTGAAAAGTGGGTTTTTATGTAATATGTTGCTTTCTTTACAGACCTATAAACCTTTTTCTGTAACACAAATTTTTTTTGTTGGAAAAATAATGCTTGGAAATATAAAATGTTTTGTACTGACCCAGTAATGCAGAATCAACAACATAAACAAAGAAATAGAGTCCCTAAGTCTTTTGCACAGTATATATATATATATATATATATATATATATATATATATATATATATATATATATATATATATATATATATATAGTACCATACCAAGTTTTAGTCACATGCAAAGAAATGCTGTAGAGCAAAGATGTCTTCAAAATAATTAATTTAAATAATTAAATAGAAATTAAATGTTTCTGCATTAAAAAAAAATACAGTAAGGAGCAGTAAACAGTAGTAAATGAAATGAAGTCTATATTTGGTGTGAATTAAAATAAAAATAGTAGTTGCCGGTACAATTTGTGCAGTTTTATAAGGAAATTAGAACCAGCCACAGTTCTTCTGGAGACTTTGAATTTCGCACTTGCTTCTTATTTTTGCAGCAAAACCCATCAGCCTTCATTGTGTTTTGGTCTGAAAAGTGTCTCTTGCGTAATATGCTGCTTTCTTTAATGACATACAAACATCTTTCTGTAACATATAATTTTGTGCTAGAAAAATAATGTTTGGGAATCTAAAATGTTTTTTGTACTGACTTGATTATGTAATAATAAGTCATAAAATAAAAAATCTATAACACACACACACACACACACACACACACACATATATATATATATATATACAGTGCTGTGAAAAAGTATTTGCCTCCATCCTGATTTCTTCTGTTTTTGTGTATATCTCGTACTAAATGGTTTTAGATCTTCAAATAAAACATAGTAAACACACAGTACAGTTTTTATTTATTTATTATTTTTATTGAAGCAAAAAAAAAAGTTATCCAACACCTACTGATCACCAATGTGAAAAACTAACTGCCCCCTTAAACTTTAAATCTGGTTGTGCCACCCTTAGCAGCAATAACCGCAACCAAACACTTCCAATAACTGTAGATCTACAGTTTACTCCCATGCTTTGGATTGATTATGTCTTGATTATGTCTTGCTGCATAATCAAGTTGCGCTTGAGTCTCAACTTACAGACTGAAGACTGATAGAGAGCAGAATTCATGATTCCCTTTGTGGAATTCAGTGTTCGGTTTATTCCAGCTGTAACGGGACCCCTGTCTTCCAAACAGTTCCACTTTCGACTCATCAATCCACAGAACATTCTCCCAAAAGGTTTGAGGATCATCAAGGTGTGTTTTGCCAAAATTCAGACGAACCTTAATGCCCTTCTGGGTTAGCAGTGGTTTTCGCCCTGCCACACTTCCATAGATGCCATTTTTGCCCAATGTCTTTAGTGGAGTCATGAACAGTGACCTTTATTGATGCAAGAGAGGCCTATAGGTCCTCTGATGTTGTCCTTGGCTTTTTTGTGAGTTGCTGGATGAATAGTTGCTGTGCTCTTGGTGGAATTTTGGAAGGTCTGCCACTTCTGGGAAGGTTCACTACAGTGCTGAGTTTTTCCATTTGGAGATAATGGCTCTCACTGTGGTCCTTTGGAGTCCCAGAGCCTTTGAAATAGCTTTGTAACACTTCCCAGACTGATGTATTTCAATCACCTTCTTCCTCATCATTTCTGGAATTTCTTTCAATTTTGGCATAGTGTGTTACTGAGTAAGACCTTTTAACCAACTTCATGCTGTTGAAAAAGTTCTATTTAAGTGTTGATTTGATTGAACAGGGCTGGCAGTAATCAGGCCTGGTTGCGTCTAGTCCAGCTTATGAATGCAGTTTCATAGATTTGGGGAATTGGTAACTACAGGGACAAATACATTTTCACAATTTTGTGTTTACTCAGATCGCCTTTGTTTTATCTTAGATCTTGTTTTGATTTCTGAAACAATTTAGTATGAGATACACACAAAAACACAAGAAATCAGGTAAATACTTTTTCACAGCACTGTACAAATATATATAGTAAACAGGCAAGATGAAAGCATGGACTTTTTCCTCAAAATATTTCTTGAAGAATATATCTCATTGAATACTGTGTTAATGCTATATTGCATTGGTCAGATCAGAGGCTGTCCCTTCAAGTGCAACATACCTGCCATCTTAACAGTAGACAAAATAGCAGCAACCATATGTTTCACCTGCTGCATATCACACGTAATCCTGTGTTAGAAGTTCAACATTATCCCTCAAAAAAAACAATCTCACTGTGAACGTCAATACACAATACAGAGTATTTTTCATATATAGTCATATGGTGTGATTTACGATTTAAGAATATTCACAGCTTTAAGCTGCTGTCAACCTCATAGTCCATTATCCGGCATACTGTGGATTTTGAGTAAGCTGCCTTAAAGCCACATTTGTGATTGGTGCTATCTAAACACATCAGAGCTAGTCCTAATAAGGAATGATTGCAGGCTGATGGTAGTTTAGTGGACCACCATACGGATAACAGATTAATGGGGTTGCCTTGGCAATGGGGACAAGGCACATCTGTAAAGACTTTTACCAAGCTACAGAAAGAAGAGGGGAAACAAATGATATTTTTCTAGACAGGAATATATAGGAGTATAACAGTTTGCAAGATCTTTTCTCTCTCTGTTTACATTTCTCCTTAAATTAATTTATTCTCATTCTGAAAAAAAAGAAATAACAGAGACACAATAAGCAATGCTTCTTTTCTAGACGTTTCAGTAATGCTTGGTTTTAATACTAGTTATAGGACAATATAAAGTCATAAGACATACTCCACACACATATTCTACCCTCAGAGGTATAAAGGATCTAATAAAGGCTGTAAATTCCAGTTGCAGACATTTATGTTGTACAAATACAAAGGTCAGGGCAGGTTAGTGCTCTAGTCATCAACACTGCATCTTTCACACTGTGACACCCCAAGGATGTCCTCCAGTTTTTAGACCATATCAATCGAGGACACATGTTTTCAGTGCTTCACTAACCCACATACAAGCTTACAGTGCCTTCCAGAATTATTGACACCCTTCATAGAAATGAGAAGACATAGTATGAAATAAATGAAAATGTTTCCACTTAAACAATAGGAGAAATTCTCTTAGTTCTACCAAAACATTATTTGCAATAGAAGTATTTGTATAACAGCATTGTTATAAAAATAAAAAAATATAAAATATTTATAATATTAATAATATTAATATTATAAAATATAAAAAATATAAGTGTTTTTGCAATGGCCATCTCAGTCTCTGGATTTGAACTCGACTGAAAACCTGTGCTCTGAGTTGAAGAGGGGCATTCATATGCACAAACCTAAGAATATAAAGGAGCTCAAAATGTTCTAATGGACCAAATGTCTCCAACCTTGTTAGACATTACAGGAAGAAATTCAGAGCTGTTATTCTGTCCTGGGTTGGTGTCACAAAATGTTAATTAAATTTTAATTTTGCATTTTAATATTAAAAAACAGTGTTTTGTAGAAGAAATTGCACTATTTAAAAAAATCTTTTAAGTAAAACAATACAATGTTTCCCTGTATGATTCAGCTCAAAATACCAATTATTACATGTTATTACATATTAATTTTTGCTCATTTCCATGAAGGGCGCCATTAATTCTGGTGGCCATTGTACATACACATTCACAGTGCAGTGTGGAGTCCTGCATTTCTCTCCCTGTCCCTTTGTATGGTGATGTAAGCTGTGTGGTTAGTACAGTTCCACACGCCTCCACGTTCCTCCCACTGACAGTAGAATAACACATGCAAAAGCTTCTTACTGATGCATATGCATGAAAAACAGGCCTATGCACATCTCCTACTGGAGTTGACGCCTGAATAGACATGCATAGTTTACTGTAGAGTCATTTGCATTTGAATAAAAGTCTTTTCTCTTTTTGTCTTGCTTAATGCCTTTTCATTTCTTATGACAGCACACCAAGTGTTTAGCTGTATGTCAAATATTGTTATTACTAGCTATATCTTAAATGATGTGCATAAATAATTAAGGTACAACCTACCATTCAGGTGTGAGGTTAGACATTAAGTGTGAGATTATGTCATAGAATATGTCATACAAATATATAGGGAGGCACGGTGGTGCAGTGAGTAGCATTGCTGTCTCACAGCTCCAGGGTCTCCTGAGCTTGAGCTCCTCTCTTTCATATGCACTCTTCATGCACACATGGTTTCCTTTGGGTTGTCTGGTTTCCTCCCATTTCCCGAAAACATGGCCAGGATAACTTGCCTCTAGGTGTGCAGGAGTGTGTGAATGTGTGTGTATGTATGGTGCACTGCAGTGGACTGGTATCCCATCCAGAGTGTATTCCAACTTTGATCCATGTGTTCCTGGGATAGGATCTGGCTCCATAGTGACCTTGACCAGGATAAAGTGGTCATTGAAGAGATTTATCTATCCATTTTCCATATCGCTTATCATACACAGGGTCATGGGGGAGCTTATCTTAGGGAACTCAGGGCACAAGGCGGGGGACACCCTGGATGGGGTGCCACCCCATCGTAGGGCACACATTCACACACCCATTCACGCACTACAGACAATTTGGAAATGCCAGCCAGCATACTATGTATATCTTTGGACTGGGGGAGGAAACTGGAGTACCCGGAGGAAACCCCCAAAGCATGGGGAGAACATGCAAACTCTGCGCACACAGGGCGGAGGTGGGATTCGAACCCCCAACCCCAACCTTCAATAAACAAAATTTATTGAAGAGGATTATAAATTTCTAATTTTCAAAGGAAGTTAATTAAATAATATTACATTACAAAAAAATACAAAAACATAAACGATAAAATACTGCTGTTTATCATAAATTAATAATGTTAATGAGATCTTTGGGGGAGATAATAAAAACTGGAAGAAAGGAATGGTTAAAAAGTTTCTTGGTTGTTATCAGCTAAACACCATGTCTTTTTATTTCTTCCACAGCAAAACTCAGACACTAATGGCAACCTACGCAAACGTGTAAACTCCACAACTCAGCCTCAGCCTGACCCTAAGGGCAGCCAAAGAAATGATTCCTGCAGCAGGAGCTCTATGGCCGTTTCCCAAGAGCTCCAGACAATCCAATTATCGTCCAGCTCAATCGCAACAGACAGCTCCTCAGGCCAAACACGACTCCATCCCAAATCCTTCACCCAATCCAAAGCACTCATTCCGGCTTCAGCTTCCAAAACCACGCCTCCTGCTCCACCTTCAACACCAACAGTCCCTGAGCTCTTGTCAGCCAACACACCCACCGGTTCTGGTTCTCTTCACCATCTTCTAGCCCCAAAGTTGGAGAATATGCAGAAAACAGAAGCCAAGGCTGCATCCAGTGCTCAGCCAGCAGCTTCTATGGGCGGGGCAAGCAAGATTGATAAGTATGCACGCATCCTTTTCCCAGTCTCCTTTGGGGCATTTAACATGGTGTACTGGGTGGTATACTTATCCAAAGACACCATGGAAGCAAAAGGAGCCTAATCACAGAATTTTCAGATTTTGTCACATTTCTTAAAGCCAAACAGCAGATAAAGGGCACAACATCCCTCCAAGGATCGTGTCAAGCAAATTCAACACAATTTCTAGAATCTTCTTTCAATGAATGGACAAACAAAACAGCCTGGACAAGCACCTCAGAAGATCATCTGGGTAACATAATTCCAAAATCTTTTAGAGGTTGTCAATGAGTCCTTTCACAGAATGAGCATGTGGATATATAAAAACAGCCTTAGATTTACTGGCCCTTCTAAAACTGGTCATAAAATGGCAGGCACATTTATTGTCGAACACGTAGGTTTAGGGATATTGCCACTGAAAATGGAATCATAAAAGGAAAACCATTACAATTTCATCTATTTTTCTATTAGTATGTGTGTGTTTTCTGGCAAATCTCCTTCGAAATCACAATTTGTTTTCATGTTGAGACACATTTATGTATGTGTTAACAGTTAACGGGCTGTTTGATAGATGTTGTCAGCAGTGAGGAGTTTCACATGAGGAACTTGCTTTGTGTGGGTGGATATCTGACCATCAATAGCAGATCTGTATGCATGAATTTTATTTCTCTCAGAGATAGTCAAAGGAGAACTCACTAGCTAGTTTATAATTTATTTTCTTTCTGCTTTAAGGAAAGTGCTTGTTAATTTTTGCATTTTATGTTGCACAGGCATTTTACATCTCCAAAAACTAAATGGCCACCTGGCACCAGTTTGCACCACTATATTTTTGTTAGCTTTTACAAATCCCTTACTATATAATGTTTTTATTTTCTTCCATTAAATAGTGGTTCACTGGAAGTGTGTAACATTGATGAATGATGAATGACAGCATGGATAAATATACAGATCCAATATCGCATATGAGTAGGAAGCATTGATGAGTGCTGTGAGTGTCCATACTAACATTATATATTATGTATGACATTAACATTATGTTTATATAATTATCCATTTTCTAAACATTTATGATGCAAATTTCCTGCACTGTAAGAATATAATCTTCATTAACCATAGGATGCTAGCCCTTATTGACATTTTGGAGAATAGCAGTGGAAACATACCCCTACCATACCAAAGTAACTGGAGGCTGTAACAAATAATGGTTGCAGAAAAGGCATATCCAAAATAATGGGAATGGTAAAATGGTAGTGGAAACATACCCCTACCATTTTACCATTCCCATTATTTTGGATATGCCTTTTCTACAACCATTATTTGTTACAGCCTCCAGTTACTTAGTCATTAACTCTCAAACCCATGACTGGGTTTCCAGCCTATTACCAGCACCGGCCTTGAGTCAGCAGGCCTATACCTCATCACATCCCTTAATCGTACCCATATTGATCATCGGGTCATTACCAAAAACGGCCCAACATCCTTCATTCAGCTAATTTAATCTAAAATGAGAATGCATTTTGCATTCCGAACCCCAAGCCATTAACGATGCATCATTTTATTATGAAGATTATTAAGAGAAAGGAAGAAAAAATTAGAGGTTCTCTTTGTGGTTTTGTTTTTATTCTTCTGTTCCTGTTTTTTTCCCCTTCTATGCTCTATTTCAGTTCCTGGCCTAGAGGCTAAGCATAAAGCAGGGCATTTAGTAGTGGAGGGTCCCTGGGGGGATGGCACGCTGTTCCAGACACTTACCTCTACTACACTTATACAAGGCACCAGAAGGCTTATTACATTTCATACTCTTTCTGTTGTCTTTTCAGTTTGACATTTCTCTCCACACTCTTCCTCTCACTTGCTTTCATTTTCTGTGTGCATGTGTAAATAGAGGACATTCCCTGTGTAGTTTATGGACAAACCTATCAGCGGACTGATGGAGCGTTTCAAATGTCTGCCATTTCTGGCTTCTCCGGAAGTGCACTTGAGTGTGAAATTGACTTTGTGCCCTTGCTATCACCCCTCCTAAAAATATTCTCTCTTTTTTTCCTCAAACACACACTCACTCACACAATAACTCACTCACAGACATTAAATTCTCATTAACCTGCCAGCCTCTGGTGTACTTCCTCTGTTTGTTTTTCTGTCTAAACAACTGATGCTAATATGGATCACAGTGAAGTCACAGTGGCAGATGAAAGATAAAAAAAAAAAAAAGTGTGACTATTAAGCCATTATGTTAGCCTCTCCTTTGTAGACTGGAACAGTTTATGGTAAAGGCCTGGGTCTATGTACTTAACTGACTTCAAGGGCTATTTGCTCACAATTCTTTCACCTACAATGTGCTTAATTTGATTCACTAGGCTGCAATTGGCTTGTTTGAGGGTTTAAACGCAGTGCAGCCCAATATAATTTCTGTTTTCAAAGTATTTTTGCTACAATTGCCAACAGATTATTTCATCTATGATGTGACAGTTTTGTGTTAACATGATAAATTGCTCAGCTTTGGATAAGTTCTGTTTCTCCTAAAAAAAAAAAAAAAAAAAAAAATCATCTTGCTTCCTTACAATGTTTGTCTCTCTTTATGCCACTTTTTTAAAATCAGAAATGGTATTGTCCTGTAAATTCTACCCAGAATGCTCTCTGCATGCTCTCAGACAGATGGGGGACATCTTCTCTTATACAGTAGTTCTACCACTGCCACTCGAATAGCAGAGGACATATGAGAGTCTTCCTTGGTGAAACTGTACTCAGTACACCCTGCAGAGTGTAGTTTGCAAATATTGTAATCTCTCCTTGCGTTGCACAAAAAGAGGGGGAAGAGAATAACCAAACTGAGGACTGAACACGGATTATCCTTTTTCATAAAGACTCTCTTTTGTGAGGGCATACTACAACCAGAGGAGTAATCAGTGCTTCCTATACATAATATCAATAATAGAATGTCTTTGTAAAAAATTAAATTAAAAAAAAGGAAAAAAAGGATCGTATACACCTAGTGTTTTGTACTCAAAAATGATCATTTAATATTGCCCTATGCAAGGTAATTTACCTTAGAACTGTTGTAAAGCGCAGCCACCTCACCTTTTTTCTAAAGATGGGGTCATCATTCAAGGTCAAATAAAGAGTGCAAATATAACAATAAACCTGCACATCAGTCATGTATGTATGGTGTCTTCTACATATGTTCTCATTTCAATAACATATTCTTATGGAAATGATCACTGAGGGAAAGAAGAGTGTACAAAAAGTGCCAAATTTGGCTTGCTCGTTATGGGTTATGAATGTCCAAAGCTTTAAGGAATATATAAAACATCAAAATGCATTATTACAAGAAGTCCCGAGGTTTGATTCAAAAACATCTGAGTACACAACATATTACATATTTCATTATTCACACAATATCCCTTGGAGACATAACATTGGTACATTTAAATGTAGAAAATGGAGCGTATTACAAATACAAGTTCATCTTCCCTCAGTAAATCAAAAATGTGCAGACTACTGATGTCTGATTTACTGCCTTGTTTCCCTGTGTGTGGTAATAAGCGTCTCTCAGTTCCTGAAATAAAATTCTGCTGAATGTAGACATCATTACAGAACTGATGACACTTATAGGTTACAGAAGCCCATTCGTCATACACCATGAATCTTTGTTATTCTTTAACCTTTGTTAAAATCAGATGCTTTCCTGACACGTCCAGCTTAAAAGCAAGAGAAGAGTCACAGCTGACAGTGAATAGGCAGCTCAAGAAAAGTAATTTCAGCCCAGTCATTAAGATAAGTAGTTCAAGGTTTTGTGCTTTAAAAAATGAGGTGACTGGATGTATGACAGGAGAAGGGCATTGTGCTCTTGGTCATTCCTGTTTCTTTTTTAATTTTATCTTTTCCTGGCTCTTTCTCATTTCTTATTTTTTCTTATTATTTCTTATTGTTTCTTTTCCCCCTGTCTCACTCTTACCCTCTTTTAAAGCTCTACCGTCTCATTGGTTGATTTAACTGCTTTGAGAAAAACTTTGAGATGCTTGAGAAAATGGGCAGCAATTTTAAATACATTCATAACTGAAGTAATATCGGAACTGGTTCAGCGTTCAGTAAGAAATGCCTAGATTTGAAAACATTAGGTCAGTGTAGTTGATTGCTTTTCCACAATGATGCTTTTAGACACTCAAGAGCATTTTATCATGCAGGTGATGAATGTAGTGAAATGAGTATTTGTGCGAACTACTGCTGCATACGTCTGAACTCGGAAAGTACATCATTTTCAAGCTCTGTGTATTCAAACTACAAAGTGGGGGGAAAAGTCATCATCATAAGTTGATGATGTATTTACTTTCCCAAAACACTGAAATGTTTTATATCAGTGTTATATATTTAATTAATGTGTCTATGTTATTTGATCTAAACTAAAATACTGCTATAAACTTTAAAGTAAGGAAGCGATATTTTATTTAGCATTATTTAGTCAGGGTATGAGCAGCCATGTTGACATGACATCATATGGCAATCGAGGACATCTTCCTGACTTCCTTATTAAGAATTCTGTGTGGAAGGTACATTCCATCCTAGTCGGCGGATGGAATTTCAGAGTTACAAGATTTAGACAAACGCAGCAAAAAATACTCTATGCAATAATAACGGTACTGTTGTTAGTGTGTATTGTCATGAATCAGAGTGTATCATTTGAACTTCCTTTGCTTAGAGACTAGTGTTTGCAGCACAGCTGGGTACTGTTACTGTTACTGTAATGTTACTGTTATACTTGGTTGTGCTTGTGCATCCTCTTCTTTCTACAGTTGCCTCTACTTCTGGGCATTTAGTTCTGACAGTTCTGCTGCTGTCAGACACAGGCAGATTGTATATAAGAGCAAGTTTATTTTTGCAAACCACAGGCAGACAAAACCAAAGAGCAGAGTTATATTGAAAACTGTCCAAAGGCAAGGGGTCAGGCGATCAGCAAACAGACTGGACTAGCCTAAGATAAACTCTATATAAGACAAATTATTTAAATAAGTCAAAATGTGAACGCAAAAGGCAGCACAAAAGGCTTAGTAATGTCAGGAGTGAAACTAAGCAACAGTGGTTTAGTGGATAGCATGCCTGCCTCGCACCTCCGGGGTTGGGTGTTTGAATCCCTCTTCCACTCTGCATGCACAGAGCTTACGTGTTCTCTCTGTGCTTCAGGGATTTCCTCCGGATACTCTGGTATCCTCCCCTAGTTCAAAGACATGCGGTGTAGGCTGATTGGCTTTCCTAAATTGTCTGTAGTGTGTAAATGGGTATGTGATTGTACCCTGCTATGGGTTGGCACCCCGTCCAGGGTGTCCCAAGCCTTGTGCCCTGAGCTCCCTGGGACAGGCTCCAGTGTAGGATAAGCAGTATGGAAAATTATATTACTCATGGACCTAACCTTTCCAGAGTTAGATTTATACCATATAAGGGTCTAGTAGTACTAACCCCATTTCCATAAAAGTTGGGATTTTTCTAAAATGCGATAAAAACAAAAAATCTGTGATTTGTCTCTTGAAACTTTAATTTACTGACAAAAGTACAGAAAAAAGATATTCAATGTTTTCACTGACGTATTAATTGTATTTTGTAAATATAAACAAATTTAGAATTTGATGCCTGGTAACAGGGGAGGGTATCAGGATTGGACATAAAAGGAGCATCCACCAAAAGCTCAGTCTTTGCCAGAAAGTATGGGTCATGGCTTACCACTTTGTGCCAAACTTTGTGAGAGAATTGTCAGTCAGTTTAAAAAGAACATTGCTCAATGCAAGATTGTAAATAATTTAGGTCTTTCACCATTTACAGTGCATAATATTGTGAAAAGATTCAGGGAATCCAGAGAAGTGTCATTGCATGAAGGTCAGAAACCACTGTTGAATGTGCATGACCTTCGAGCCCTCAGGCGGCATTGCTTGAGAAATCGTCATGCTACTGTGATAAATATAACCACATGGGCTCGGGAGTACTTCGGAAAACCGTTCTCCGCCGCTGCATCCAGAAATGCAACCCAAAACTCTATTACACAAGGAGGAAGCCACTCATCAACTCTATGCACAAACACCACTGACTTCTCTGGGCCCGAGCTCATCTCAGATGGACTGAAAGGCAGTGCAAACGTGTGCTGTGGTCAGATGAGTCCACATTTCAGTTTATTTTCGGGAAAAACAGACATTGAGTTCTCCGTGCCACAGATGAAAAAGACCAACCAGACTGTTATAAGCAAAAGGTGCAAAAGCCAGCACTTATTATGGTATGGGGGTGCATCAGTGCCCACGGCATGGGTGACTTGCATATTTGTGAATGCACCATTGACGCAGAGGCGTATATTTTAGAGAGACATATGCTGCCATCAAGGCAACGTCTTTTCCCAGGAAGTCCATGGTTATTTCAGCAGGACAATGCCAGGCCTCATTCTGAACGTGCTACAACAGTGTGGCTTCATAGACACAGAGTTCATGTGCTTTGACTGGTCTGCCAGGAGTCCAGATCTGTCTCCTATGGTGCATCATGAAGAGGAGAATCAGACAATGGCAACCAAGGACTGTTGAGCAGCTGAAGTCTTGTATCAAGCAAGAATGGGCAAAAATTCCACTTGCAAAACTGCAACAATTAGTATCCTTAGTTCCCAAATGATTAAAAAGTGAAATTAAAAGGAATGGTGATGTAACACAGCGTTAAACATGCCTCTGTCCCAACTTTTTTTTAGTGTGTTGAGGGCATCAAATTCTAAATTTGTTTATATTTATAAAAATTAAGTTTGTCAGTGAAAACATTGAATATCTTTTCTTTGTACTTTTGTCAGTTAATTAAAGTTTCAAGAGACTTGACAATCACAGATTTTTGTTTTTATTGCATTTTAGAAAAAATCCCAACTTTTATGGAAATGGGGTTAGTAATTTTTAAGGGGAGACTGTGGTGCACTGTGGGTGTTTCGTCTCTGTGGGAATGTTATGGTAATTAGTCAAATGTGAGCGATGGTAGGTCTATCTTGCAGGACATTCTTCAGATTTCCTTGAGCCTAACTGTTGCACAGTCACTTTAAGGTTTTTGATTTGCCCATGGCCAAGTATGCATTTGGCATTTAGGTACATTCATATGATAGCCACATATTGTAGCTGCCCACACAAGCACAAACATTAAACCATCTTCCCACCAGCAACACACACAAACACACATGTACATGTATTATATACTTAGCTTGATCACCCCCACACACCTACACATGGAATAATTAGCAGCCAGATACATTTAGAAAAACCAGTCATGCAGAAATTCACATGGCATTTCCACACAGTGAATGATGAAGCCTTTATTCCTTGCGTGTATTGTGTATTCAGGGTTCTCATCTGAATTTTAAATTCAGAAACATGATCTGTTTATTTGTTACTTCTTTATAAGAGAGAGAGCGAGAGAGAGAGAGAGAGAGAGAGAGAGAGAGAGAGAGAGAGAGAGAGAGAGATTGACAACCCATGGACAGCTTGTTGTTAAATTTAAACATCAAAATGATCAGGACTGCTGTATGAAAATATGTGTGTATCTATGGCACCTCCAAATGCAAATTAAAGTCTATTAATAAGATGAGATGATGAGACGTATCACAGGAGACTCCATCAGTGACAGGAGGACCATAGTAACAGTCTCCGTGGAAACCACTTGGGCAGAATTAGCAATTGAAATTGTAGAAAAACCCCTGAGAATAGCAATGACAAGGTCAGTAGAGTTGCATTTGGGTGTGTATGAATCATCCAAGGGATTTCTAATGTGTGATTTCAAAGTAAGCAATCTGTCATTAGTTTGACGGGGTTTTGTTTATTTGTTTGTTTGTTTGTTTGTTTTTTACATTTGTAGTGGCAAAATAATATCCTTCAGAAGTGTTTATATACCCAGGCATACATACATATGCGTACAGGTTATTTAACAGCTACTGTAATAGGGACACCTGTACACCTGCTTATTTATGCAGACATCCAATCAACTAATCATGTGGCAGCAGCACAATGCATAAAACCATGCAGATACAGGTCAGTAGCTTCAGTTAATGTTTACATCAGACATCAGAATGAAGAAAAAATGTGATCTCAGTTACACTAACTGTGGCATGGAAGCTGGTTCCAGAGGAGCTGAGTTTGAGTATTTCAGAAACTCTGGGATTTTCAAGCACATTCTCTAGAGTTTACACAGAATGATGCAAAAAACAAAAAAACATTCACTGAGTGGCAGATCTATCCAGTTAAAGATAGAAATAAAAATTTAGAAAAATTTAGAAATAGATCAGGCAACATTTTCCCAATCTTCGGCTCTACTGTACAGTTTGGTTGAGTCTCAGATCAGTCTGTAGCCGATTTGATTGATGTAGCCGATTTGATCTTCTGTTGCAGCCCATCCACCTCAAAGTTTGACGTGTTGTGTATTCTGAGATGCTTTTCTGCTCGCTATGGTAGCAAAGAGTTGTTATTTGAGTTAGTGTCACTTTCCTGTCAGCTCGAACCAGTCTGCATTCTCCTCTGATCCCTCTCATCAAGACTTTTCCAGCTACATGTGTAACTGCCGCTCACTGGATGTTTTGTGTGTGTGTGTGTGTGTGTGTGTGTGTGTGTGTGTGTGTGTGTGTGTGTGTGTGTGTGTTTTCGCACCATTTTGTGAAAACTCTAGAAACTGTTGTGTGGTACAATAATAATAATAATAATAATAATAATAATAATAATAATCCTATGAAATCACCAGGACTGTCACCAACAACAATGCCATGCCATAAGTGTTATTTTATGAGAATATTATTCTGTAAGTATCATATATAATTCAGGATTCTATTCCTAAAATATAAAAATAACATTTATATTTATATACATATAAAAATAACCCCATCATTATGGGGCAATCATATTTACATCAAATATATGTGCATATTATGTGGCAATTCATTTTAATCATTGCTAGCCAGAACAACTCCTAATACAATTCTGAATTGTTTAGTCATTAGCTAATGGGAACTGATAATGAGTTACACTGCCTTGATGTGCGGAAATGGGAAGTTTTTTTAAGTCTTAATTATTATAATAGTGCCATGATGAATTATATATGAATATAATTCAAGCTGCTGAAATCGCACAGACTTGTGTCTTTAATCACTAGTAATGGATAAAATCCCCCTTACTGTGTATTTATGTTTTAGACGCTGTTCTTTTCATTTGTTTGTTTGTTTGTTCCTTGCTACACACTACCTCCATCTCTCTGTTTATAGTTAGTTTATAGTATAGCACCTAGGAGACAGTTTCAATCTGCACTACATGTCCTGTGACTGAGCGGATTTGTGTCTTCAACTTTTCTTTGTGGGATTGCACACCTACTCAACCTCAAACTCCTGCCCAAATCAGTGCAAGTCTCTGAAACACCCACACACCAGCTCCATGCAGCTCTCCTCCTCCATTTACGCACAGAGCTCAGGCTTATGTGTATGCGCTGGACTATTTCCAGAAGTGAAGTGCAGCTAAAAATTGAACACACAACTTCGACCCAATTTCCAGACACACAGAATGTTCATCTATTGATCATAGTATATAAAAATTGATTCATTATATTGAAATCGGTTCATTCTATTTTTAGATGTACATATACAGACACATCTCAGTGACTCTATATATAAAGCAAGCATTGTGTAGACTTAATATATTGTATTAAAGGGTGGGTCAGTTATGTGTGCAGAGATTTTCCCAATTAAAAAACAAACAAACAAAATTACCAGTCATGAAAATAGTCCAGGATCAAATTTAGCCATATAGTGCAATGCAGGTAATTCTGCTTCTAATAATATATCAAAAGATATACCACTAGAATTTACCACCATTCCCTAATTCTAAAAAAAAAAAAAAAAAAATCCAAACAAATCCAACAAACAAGGTAAAAAGAGGTAAACATGGTAGAACACAAATGCCAAGAACATGCAAAACAGCTCAAATTAAGTCTGCACAATCAATCAAGGATAGAAGAAGAAGACTTTATTCGGCACATATACATTACATCCATCCATCCGTTTTCTGTTCCACTTACATTACACAGGGTTGTAGGGAGCCTGGAGACTATCCCAGAGGACTCAAGACACACGGTGGGGGACACCCTGGACAGGGCGACAACCCATCACAGGGCGCAATCTCACACACACACAAACACACACACACACACCCATTCACACACTACATACAATTTGGAAACACCAATCAGCCTACAGTGCAAGTCTTTGCACTGGAGGAGGAAACTGGAGTACCCGGAGGAAACCCCCAAAGCACGGGGAGAACATGCAAGCTCCGCGCACACATGGAGGTGAGAATAGAACCCCTGGCCCTGGAGGTGTGAGGCAAATGTGCTAACCACTTCTCACAGGGGTCAAATACTGCTGTTAACAAATTAATCAATTGAGAAATGAGCAAAACACCAGTGTAACTACAGTACATACTCACTTGCTCAACCTCTTTTTCAACCATTCTGGCTGTCTACTAACTGCATGTCGAAAAAGTTTGCCAACCCCTGCTGAATAAAGAGCATTTACACAGAGGTAAGACTTTCCTCTCTCAGTTTAATAGCATCTTCGTTTTTTAGTGTTTTATTGCCATCTATTAAAAATCAAAATAGATTTTGGTAATACAGAGCTTTTATAGTATCTCATAAATCTGAGATAAGTCTGTATTACATGAGCAGGTTTATAGATGCATCATCGATGAGCTCATTTAACAGTTTTCGGTTTTGCAAGCACTATATTTTTTATTAGGGTTATTAGATGTGCTACAGTGAAAACCATGGTCAAAACAAACAGACTGTAGCTCATAAGACTAGTTTGAAAAAAGCACAGGAAGGGCTGGTGATATTGCCATGAGACTTCAGATCTCTCTTGGTTTTCCCATTCTTCACTCTAGTTACCCAGGCAACAGGAGATGGCAGCATGTCTGATATAGCATCAGTAGCAGTGATCAGCTGGTTGAGATGCTCTTTGCACCTCGCAACACCATGAATTCAGTCTTTTGACAGGAGGCATGCTGATTAAAGGGGAGGCCTGTGGAAGTAGCCTTATCCGTTTACTAGGTTCTTTGACTTATTTAAAGATGATGTTTGTCATTTGGTTGAGTCTTTTAAGAGACATTACTGGAGGAACTAGTGTGCCTCTCTCTAGTACATCAAAATCATGCAGTAATAAGAATGTGCATGGTTTATTTCCTTGGTCATCACAGTCTCTGGGGAAGAATTTGTATCCCATCTCTTGTGTGTATTATACGTGTGGTACCACTGCATGGCACTGTTCTTCAGACTACAAAGAGGCTTGGCTGAATTTGAAAACACTATGCTTGAGGCACAAATCACACGAGATATTTTATCATACTCAATCCGACAAAGTTTGAGAACTTTCAGGCTGCAGTCTGTTTCTATGGAGACGAGACCTGCTCACCAAAAGGTCCAAAATTCCACCCTTCAAATGGAATGTACTTATCATTCTGAGCAGCAGAGGTCACTCTCGCATCACTACTCTACAGATCCTCAGGGGACTTCCCTACACTGTTTGTATAGCAAAATATAAGGCTAGAAATTCTAAAATATGCACCACCACAACCTGAATATGAATACAGCCTGAAATATGCTGCGTTATAGCCATTTAATGATCATAACAAATATCTAAGGCTTGTCTAAAAATATATATGCTTTTCATGATGCAGTACAGTGATACACAATTTGAAACAGGTGTTCCTCAGGAAGGTTTTTTGTTGTTTTTTGGCGGGAGAGTTGGGGGGGGGGGGGGGGGGGTTTATGGTTATATCTGTCTGAAAGTGTTGTAAGGTTCTAAAGAGTTAAAGAGGGGAAGCCCGCTGTTATACGATTCTATGTAGAACCTCTAAACATTCTCACACTACAGCACCTTTAAATGTGCTAGATGGATTTTTTTTTTCTAAGAGTGTGAATATTTTAGAGATAACCTTTAGAAGCAGAACAGAACTTAGTAGGATTTTATTATTTTTGTGACATTTTCATATGAATTGTAGTATATTTATTATACTCCCCCATCCTGGTATTTACAGTGTACTTCTTATGGAATGAATATTCAGTCCTAGAGCTTAAACATGTTAATGTGGCTCAATAGACTTTATTTTAAACATGCTTTATAACTTAATTTAGTTATTAAAACAACTAAGTGCTTTAAGCTGTGATATTGTTGATTTATAGTACAGTTATGTAACAGAGCTTTGATTTTCTGATGAATTGACGGTAATTAAACCAATTGGATGGATAATGTGGTGTGGATAACTGATATTTTCCATTTCACTGTGCATATGTACTGACGTTTTGTCAATGCATCCAGCAGGGAGCTGACAAATTTAGCAGTGTAGCAATCATATCAATCATATTTAAATCATCAGTGTTAACAAATTACAAGAGCATTCCTTGCATACCAATGGGAAAGGTAAAGTATTTTGGCTTAAAGATATTAGAGCCTGACCTTTGAATGATTTCACTCATGTTCAAATGCACACAAAATTCCAATTTTTTAAAAGAATTTTTCATTTAATCACACTTTAGTTACCTGCATGGTACTTTGCTTGTAATTACTTTTTACAGAAAGCAGTACATGTTGGAGGTGTCAGAGGAGAGGCTGAATGTTGAATGGCATGACTGGATATTGGGTTGCAAAGGGCAGTTAGATTATCAGTTAGACTGGCTCAAAGCATTATGGGGGCACAGAGCTGTGAAGTTGACCGCTTTATGTGACTGAGGTCACAGAGCTGTCATGCCTGTTATGATCTGGAATCATTGGAGTAATTGGAGTAATTATGAGTGTTTAAACTGATGGTCGTTCATCATTAAGAATGATGATTGACACTTACACTTCATTCTTATAAGACAATAGTAAAGATGAATCTCTTGTTATGGAGGCAATTATATTTTGGAAATGATAAATAATTATTGAAACAGTGAATCCCAGGATCCGACGATTGGGCCAGACTCTTGCAAATTAGTTTCACTGTAGGTGAGGAATAATTCCTGATTAATCTGCTTTTAGACAAACAACTGACACATTCATGACACATTCATGACACATTCAAGTGGTCTAGTGTAAATAGTGAGAATTTATCTCACTAATGTACACTACATGGCCGAAAGTTTGTGGACACCTGACCATAACACTCATGTGCTTTTTGAGCATCCCATTCCAGATTTAGTCCTCCGTTTGCTGCTCTAACAGCCTCCACTCTTCTGGGAAGGCTTTCCAATAGATTTTGGAGCATGGCTGAGGGGATTTGCTTATTCAGCCATAAGAGCATTCGTGAGATCAGGAACTGATGTTCGGTGAGGAGGCCTGGGGTGCACTCGGCATTCCAGTTCATCCCAAAGGGTTGAGGTCAGGGTTCTGTGTAGGCCACGCAAGTTCTTCCACTCCAACCTTGACAAACCATTTCTTCATGAACCTTGTGTAACGGAGTTAAAAAAGAACAATAATTCTAATGATATTCATGGTGCTGAATTACATGAAATTAGAGGGTAAATTCAATCAAATGGTGTTTTGGTGCCTCCTAGTGGTTAATGCATTGCAGACATTCATTATTTTGTCCTTGCACGCCTACCGTAGTTCAGCAGAAAATGGCTGACATTGCTGCGGTGAAGCGTGTTTCTCTTCTCTCCTGTTTATAGTGTTTAAAAAAGGTGATAAAAGTGTGTTTAATATGAGTTTTTCCAATGTAAACGTTTGTAGTGATTATATCAACAAATGTACAGTGAGTTGGATGGGTTTATATGTCCGACGGAAACTTTGTTGAGTAATTATCGTTGTGCCTCGTGTCTCATGCGGTGAAATTAATGTGCTGCTGCCGATGTAGCTTCAGATGACTAAATGGAAAACACACAGTTACCCTTAATGAGAGTGAGTTTGTTTATTTTATGTTTTTCTTATTTCAGTGGTTTATGTCTGCAGTGTTTTCACCCCTGTGTAATAATACATTTTGATGTATTCCTCAGGTATGTGATTTTCATGTTTATTTTTGTTATTTTGTTAACATGGAATTGTTACAAGTTGTATGAAGTTCAGCAGAAAATGGCTGACACTGCTGCGGTGGTTTATGTCTGCAGTGTTTTCACCCCTGTGTAATAATACATTTTGATGTATTCCTCAGACACGATCATCATTGCTGCGGAGAATAAAAGAAAGAACAGACAACCAGGGTCTTGCGTATGCCGTCTATTTAAAGCTTGTGACGGTTGTGTGGGACGTGTTATGGCCACATAGGGGACAACAATCATTACACTGGTGCCGTGACTCTTTGGATCGCCCTGCTCAGCCCGACGCAGATCAGCCGTGGTTGCTGCTCCGCAGCTGTGTTTGACCCTCGTTTGGATTTTCGATGTTATGGACAATGACAGTAAACACATACACAATACACAATACATGACCACAGCTGGGTGACTGTCGATCACCTAACATAGTTTGAATACGGACTTTTGAGCACACTTACACTGATATCGTTTTTTTTTTTACTGTGTATATGTATATATATATATATATATATATATATATATATATATATATATATATATATATATATATATATATATATATTTTTTTTTTTTTTCTAACTGTAGTGTTGTTTTAGTGTCTCATTATTCTCTCTGTTTAAGTCTATAATATATACTCGTTTTCTTTATTACTTGCAAGTGACTGTGAATGAGATATGACTGAACAAATTGATTGCGATACTGACATGGACAGGACATTCATGGAAGCCACTGGTTTTCCCAGAGGGAGGGGCGGTTGGCTCGTTGGAGCTTCTGGGAATGATGTCTTCAGTGAAGGTGGCAGTAGGGGGGTGGGTCGGTCAAGGTCTCACAATGACCACAGTGGGGGTCGTGGTTTAAATTTAACAACAGATGATTCCCCTGTTGGGCGTGCCACAGCTGAGCTCCCCTGTACTTCTACACCTAATGCTGAGAGGGATGCTCTTAGCCATCTCACAGATATGGTGGGCCAGTTAGGTGCACAAATTGGAGAATCAATTGTCTCCAGGTTGCTTTTAGCAGGCTTAGTTAATGCAAGCAATAACTCCCAGAGCGATTCGCTAGGCCACCACACTCAATCACAGATGAGACCAGAACAGTCTATGTCAATGATGATATCACAAGTGTCAGTACATGTGGGGTCTGAACATGACATGTTTCGTGGTGACAGATCTGACAAGTATTGTGTTAGAGAGTGGGTCGATAGAACCAAAGCTTGTATAAGAAAGTAGAAATGTCCCATCTCAGAACAAGCTGAGGAGATTATGACCAGGCTTGCAGGAAAAGCTAAAGATGTCGTTAAAATCAGTCTGCGAAGTGATTATATGCTTGATGTAAAGCGGAATCCTGAGCTGATTTATAATATTCTGCTACAGTATTTCAGTGAGACCTCATCATGCCTACCTCTTGCTGATTTCTATGCTACTCTTCCCAGAGCCGGAGAGAATCCAGTAGGCTATTGGATTCGGATCAACAAGGCTGCTGATCTGGCGAATGATGGCCTTTATAGACAAGGAAAGCAGATGGCTGATATGGATGAAGAGGTGACACGGATGTTCATCAAGCACTGTCCAGACCCAGGATTGACTAGTGTATTCAGATGTAAACCTATTCATGAGTGGAGAGCTAAAGACATACAGAGCAGAATTGATGACTATCAAAGGGAATACATGGGTCATTCTGGTGCATATGTAAAGAGCCACACTTCAGCTGTGCTTAATAAGGAAGGTACTGAGCATAATCACCTCATCAGCTTTCCGCAGTCTGCTGTTCAGGATACTTCAAGTTTTTCATTAGCGCCAAGTACATGTAAGCAGCCAGAACTCTCAGCAGAGCCCAGTACTGTTCAATGTCGGTCATGTCCTGCTTTAAACCTGCCTGTAGTCCAAACCATGGCACAGAATATACAGCAGCCTGAAAGTCAAGTGCTCTCACGTATGATGGAGATGTTAGAGCAGCTGATGGACAGAGTTCAGTCACGTGACGTTCCCATTCACAGAGTCAGCTCGAGGTTGCGGCGGCGCAATGCCAGAAATGCATGTTGTGTGTGTCATGACAACAAGCACAGCACTGCGACGCACTGCATAACTGATAAGTTGTGTTTCGAATGCTTCTCACCCGGACATGCTAAACGTGATTGTCCGAAACTTTCCACTGTATGGGACAATATGGAGGGAAACTAGTGGACCCGTATTTGGAGGGAGGCAGTACGGGTCATGCTTGCAACTCCCAAGTTGTTACTGAGTGTTAAGATGAATGCTATTTGATTGAGAACAGTGTTGATGGATTAAATATTGTGTATCAGAACACACATGTTGTGGGGGGACATGATAGCCTTTTTTATACACCTGTGAAAATTGGAGAAAAAGTGTCATTGGGAGCCATGATGGATAGTGGGTCAATGGCATGCACCATAAATGACACAGCTGAGATGAAGCTGAGATGAAGCTGAAAAAAGCAGGAGCAGTTGATGGAAACAGTGAGTTGAGCACTGATGTAGTCCTTGTGGGCTGTGGCAGATTGCGTGTCAAGCCTAAATCTGTTTACAATCTGACCATGGAAGTTTATGGCTTGAAAATTATTGTACCTACTCTAGTGGTTCCTGGCCAACATGACGAACTCATAACTGGAACTAATGTCATCAAACATATCCTGCGGCGTATCAAGCAGTGTGAGGGTTTCTGGAGAGCTGTGTCTGGCCCTACATCAAAGGATCCTGAATGTGAGAGCTTTTTGTCCATGCTCACTGGACTAAATCACTGGAGAGGTGAAGACGTGCCTGATAAACTTGGAACAGTAAGATGCAATTCGACTGTCTGTCTTGAGCCTGGTTGTGAATACTTGGTGTGGGGGAAACTATCGAAATCAACTGTTGCATCACCAGGCAGTGCTGTCATGACAGAGCCAACCACTTCTCCTTCGATTCCCAGGGGTGTCATGGTGGCCAGACTTGTCACATCATTATGGGGTGACGGATGGGTCCCTTTAAAGGTGATCAGTACGTCGGGGAGACCTGTACTGCTGAGACGTAATTCAAAACTGGCTGATCTATACCCTTGCATTGCCCTTGAGGATGTCGATAACATGGATACAGTCAAACCTCCCCTTGTAAGTTGTACCGTGGGTTTGTCTAACAGCAGGGCCCAGTCAATATCTGCAAGTGAAAGGTTGAAATCCATGGGACTGTCTGACTTGTATGTAGAGTCATGTAATGTTTCTGACGAGTGCAGGCAGCAAATAGTCAATTTGATCTTGACATATGAAGACATATTTTGAAGAAATCACCTTGACTGTGGAGAAGCTAAGGGCTTTGTACATAGAATCCACCTTTTGGACCCCAGGCCATTCCGACTCCCATTCAGGCGGGTAGCCCCTAGTCAGTATCACAAGTTGTGCCAGGTCCTGACGGATATGGAGGAAAGAGAGATAATTCGTCGTTCTACGAGTGAGTACGCATCTCCACTTGTTTTGGTGTGGAAGAAGAATGGGGCTCTTCGGGTTTGTACCGACTTCCATTGGTTAAACAGAAGAACATTAAAAGATGCCCACCCTCTTCCACATCAGGCAGATTGCCTGGCAGTGCTGGGTGGTAACGCTCTGTTCAGTACGATGGACCTCACGTCAGGGTTTTACAACATGCCGCTGCATGAGGACGATCGTAAATTCACTGCCTTTACCACTCCAATGGGCCTGTTTGAGTACAATAGGCTACCCCAGGGTCTTTGCAATAGTCCTGGTAGCTTTATGCGGATGATGAACAGTATTTTTGGCGATCAGAACATTCTCAGCATTCTGTGTTATATAGATGATCTGATTGTCTTTGGCCCGAATGAGAAAGTTGCACTTGATCGTTTGGAGATGGTGTTCAGAAGGCTACGAGCCCATGGCCTGAAGCTCGCTCCAAAAAAATGTCACCTCCTGAGAGCGTCAGTAAAGTTTCTGGGGCATGTGATAGACAAGAACGGAGTGTCTACGGACCCTGATAAGGTGGAGTGTATTTCCAAGTTCAACAGTTCTGACCTGATGGAAGCAGACGGGAAGACACCATCTCAAAAGAGAATCAGATCATTTTTGGGGATGATGAACTATTATCAACATTTCATTCCACATTATTCTGTCAAAGCAAAACCTCTCTTCGATCTTCTCCAAGGCCAAAAGGTCAGGGGACGGAAGAATAGGACCCAGAATGTGTTGTGCCAAAACAGGAGGTTGAGACCTGAGGATTGGACTCAAGCACAGCATGATGCGGTTGAGCAGCTGAAGATGTCTCTGGTTGGGAGTGTTGTTCTTGCTCACCCGGATTTCACACGTCACTTCATATTGGCGACTGATGCTTCTCTGGATGGTATCGGAGCTGTGTTGTCACAAGTCCAAGAAGGGGAGACTAGAGCGAGACCAGTTGCTTTCGCCAGCAAGTCCCTTTCATGTTCACAACGGAACTATCCGGCGCACCGTTTGGAATTTTTGGCCCTGAAATGGTCCATTTGTGAAAAGTTTGGCCACTGGCTAAAGGGACACAATTTCACTGTTTTAACAGACAACAATCCGCTTGCTCACATACGAAGCCGAAGCTGGACTGCTGTGAACAGCACTGGGTAGCCAAATTGTCCAGCTTCAACTTTGATATTAAGTATGTACCTGGCCCTCAGAATGTCATTGCTGATTCCCTCAGCAGAGTTCCTTTTGTCAAGAGTGGGGTGTCACAAAGACTGCTTCAAGTGCCCTACGATACCATGCTGACCGATATGAGAGGTATGTCAACTAACTCTGTGCAGGATGCCTTCAGATGGTCTTGTGGCAAAAATCAGGAAGAAAGTGTTATCCGACAACAACAATTATGCACAGTCAATAATGATTTTGGCATGGATCATCTTGCTATTGCAAGCTCGGATGTCTCTGCTGTCTTGACTTCACATGTGGAGTGGAAACTTGGCGCTGATATATGGGCTATGGCAGTCGTGGATCACCTGCCCCAATTGGTTCCTGCGGGCCAGGACACATTGCCAGCATTTTCTGCAGAGGACCTGCGTGAAAAGCAGATGAATGACAGTGTTGTCAAGGGTCATGTCTTACATTGAGAGTCGCCAGAGACCCACAAGAAGGGAAAGAGCAGGAGAGTCAGCAGCAGTGCAAATTTGTTGACACACTTGTAAAGGATCTAAAAGAGGCCATGGTGATTGCACAACAGCATGCCACAAAGGAACAGAAGAGACATGCAGCTCTGTATAACCGTCGAGTGAAGGGGCTCGCCATTGATGTGGGTGACCAAGTGTTGTTGGCGAATAAGGCCGAGAGGGGAAAGAGGAAAACTGCTGACCGGTGGGAGTCCACTGTCTACACTGTGGTGGACCACAAGCCTCAAACTCACACTTACAGAATTCGAAACCCTGCCACAGGTCAAGAGAAGATGGTACATCGCAATCTCCTTTTACTAGTTGATTTCCTGCCTGTGCCTGAAGAGATATCTGTGGATTGTCCGGTTTCCCTTGTGAGTGACCCACATAGTCACATGCCTTCAAGTTCATCAAGCCAGACAGAATGCTCAGTCATGTAAAGTGAACCCTCGCATAGCCACATGGATGATGACATCGCCTGTGAGACAGTTCCACTGACCAGTCATTTGGGTGTCGATACTGACAGAACATTGAGTTGGGTTACTCATTTGCCTGATGAGAGTCCAGAATCTACTTCAACTGTAGCCTCAAGTGATGCTATAGTTAACCCGACATCACAAGCTGCTCCAGCAACGTCTTTTGGAAGTATATCTGTGAAGTCAGATGAAGTAACGGCTGCTGTGACTGTCCCTGACGATGAATGCCGTTCAGATTCAGGAAGCATAGAATCTACAAGCACGGTCACATCTGCTCAAGCATGCTCGCAGTCCTCTGGTGTGACTCTGACTACTCTTACGCCAGTTGATGCTAGTTCCACCAGACAGGTCAGATCATGCTTTGGCCGTGTCATCAAGCCAGTTGACAGATTAATTCAAATGATGTCAAGCCAGGCTGTAATTCAGGATGCAAAGCGTAATGTTGAGGCTGTTTGTAAATCTATGTTTCGAGCTTTTGCTAATTAGGAAAGTAAATCTCCTTTTATGGAACATTTGGGAAAGTTTTTTTTCTTCTTTCCGAGTTTGTCTGGACTGGTTTAAGGTCCTTGGTTCATGTTCGAATAATATACCTGAGGATGGAAAGTATCCTTATAGTGAGTGTTGAGGGGGCCTCTTTATTAACCCAATTATTATGCATTTTGTTGTTTCATTTCCTTTATTGGTGTATTCTGAAAATACGAGATTGTGGAAGAATATTGTGGGATGTATGTGGACATTCTGCTGTCGATTGTTGATGGGGAGCTTAGCGCTACTCTCTTATCAATTCATCCTTATTGGATAATTTTCATATTGACTGTCCTTTTATGGGAGATTCTTCTTTAATGTGCACTGCTTAGTGACTTTTTTGTTGTTGTACCTTTGGTGATGCCCAAGTTTCATGTAATTCTGTGGGGGCGAATGTAACAGAGTTAAAAAAGAACAATAATTCTAATGATATTCATGGTGTTGAATTACATGAAATTAGAGGGTAAATTCAATCAAATGGTGTTTTGGTGCCTCCTAGTGGTTAATGCATTGCAGACATTCATTATTTTGTCCTTGCACGCCTACCGTAGTTCAGCAGAAAATGGCTGACACTGCTGCGGGTAAGCGTGTTTCTCTTCTCTCCTGTTTATAGTGTTTAAAAAAGGTGATAAAAGTGTGTTTAATATGAGTTTTTCCAATGTAAACGTTTGTAGTGATTATATCAACAAATGTACAGTGAGTTGGATGGGTTTATATGTCCGACGGAAACTTTGTTGAGTAATTATCGTTGTGCCTCGTGTCTCATGCGGTGAAATTAATGTGCTGCTGCCGATGTAGCTTCAGATGACTAAATGGAAAACACACAGTTACCCTTAATGAGAGTGAGTTTGTTTATTTTATGTTTTTCTTATTTCAGTGGTTTATGTCTGCAGTGTTTTCACCCCTGTGTAATAATACATTTTGATGTATTCCTCAGGTATGTGATTTTCATGTTTATTTTTGTTATTTTGTTAATATGGAATTGTTACAAGTTGTATGGAGTTCAGCAGAAAATGGCTGACACTGCTGCGGTGGTTTATGTCTGCAGTGTTTTCACCCCTGTGTAATAATACATTTTGATGTATTCCTCAGACACGATCATCATTGCTGCGGAGAATAAAAGAAAGAACAGACAACCAGAGTCTTGCGTATGTCGTCTATTTAAAGCTTGTGACAGTTGTGTTGGATGTGTTAAGGCCACATAGGGGACAACAATCGTTACACTTGCTTTGTGCACAGGGGTGTTGTCATGCTGGAACAGGTTTGGGCCTCTAAGTTCCAGTCAAGGGAAATTGCAATGCTACAGCATACAAAGATATCCTATACAATTGTGTGCTTCCAACTTTGTGGCAAGTTTGGGGAAGAACCACATATGAGTTGATGGTCAGGTGTCCATCTTTTGACCATATATTTTACGTTCAAGTATGATGCGTTATATCAAGTAATTATAAAATGACCCCATGATTCATGGAATGAAATGTTGATAAAATACACAAGAATTTCATCAGAAGAGAGCTCTTCCAGCTAACAGAGGAGGTTTTGCCAACATTCAGTATTTCTAGTACTCAATACCTGACACACTGTAACATCCCAAAAACAAGGTTTCTGCAGTGTTCTAAAATGTTATAGTGAACATTCTTTAACTATGTTTCCAGTGTGTTTGCACAACTATTACTTTTTACTAGCTGGGCAGGAATTCAAAAAAGGAAAAAGTCATCTTGTCTATAGTTAAAGCTCAGACTGATTCAGGATATTGCTATTTCTAGGTTTTATTAGTGTAATTAAATGCTGATACACAATAACAGAATGTCTCAAATTATACTTAAATTAACAGCCATATCCACAGCCTACAAATTTCATTTTCAGCTTCAGTGTTTTTTAGGCTATGCTGTTAACAATATAATAAAAATAAATAAATCAGCTAAATTAATGTGCAAAATCATAAATCTGTATCACATTAAACTATTTAAGGATGTATCAATTCTTAAAATGCATTACCAGCATATGAACAATTTTAGCCAACAGCAGGGAAGCTCATGTACATCAACAGAGCCCTCATTATAACTCAGTAAGTGACTTGGATGGAGGATATGATATTTACATTGGCAGCTGGGAGGTTTTTCTTGGTTGATAATCACCCAGGAGTGAAAATGGCTTCAGTAGCTTCCAAAAAACAAGTTGGATTGACTATTCAACTAGTCTATGAAACCCCAAGTTGCTGCAAGTTATGAATTATGAATGTTTAATATTATTCTGTGTGTTTGTGTAATTCACTCAAAAGTTGTGAGTCATTATTTCTTTTCTTTTTCATTCCCCATGTTCTTGCTCCAGTCATGATTTAAGCCATTTCAGCTGATTCTGCCTTTGTGTCATGCATGTAAAGTACACCAAAAGGTACTTCAATAAGTGGGGGGGGGATTCCCACAGGCTTATATTTTCATTTATATTATGTACTTTTTTTTATGAAATCCTCAATTTAGCTTATGCTCCTACACATCCTCGCCCACACATCAGTGCACCGAACAGAACCTTTTGTCCCACTTTGCATATGAATCACCATTTCAATCTGTCCCTCCTCATTTTATGAACTACAACATGGACAAAATTTACCTGGATAAAAGCCAGGGATATAGGTCAGGTTATATGTGTGGGAACAAACTTAATTGTTTATCATTTTTTGGGCAGGGACATGAGATTTATGAGCAGAAAATGTAATTAGCATGAGATCAAAATAGCATCTGCAGGGGAAAAAAATATATTTTGGTGCAGGAGATGCCTCTACTCCTACACTCTCTTTCCTCTTAGAAGCAACACGTGGCACCTTCAGCTGATGACGGCATGCTGTTCCTAGTAACTGCATTTGATTTGTGCACGTTCAGGTAGAAAATGGAAGAAATTCTTCACTACTTTGGTTGCAAAAAAATGTATCTAATCTTGCAACAATTTAACTCACAGACTTAAAATGTATATCCTTACTTGAAGTGCTTAAAGAAAAGCAACATACAGTAACTCTGACAATCAAAAGGTGTAAAAAGGATGTTATGATGTATTCACTCCACTCCTGCATCTACAGTACATCCTAGTAGACAGAGTAGACCCGTCACTACTTCACTCATATTTTTACAAATGGTGTGCCTTTTTCATATCATTTCCATATTTATGGACAGAGGAGAACACAGCTGGAATACCAACCATTACTCATCTATGAAGTTGTGAATGGAAAACCCCCTAATAATGGGATGTCCCTGCAGTAGCCTGGTTAATGAGAGCATTTGTTTTGGTGTGGAAGCTGACACACATGACTGATGATGATGTTGTAATGCAGGAATGCACAGCTGTTTGGCCTTATTCATTCCCACTCAGCACTGTCACTGTTGAAATGAGGCAATGTCCCACAGCAGCAGCTGCTCATTACGGTGACAAATATACTGTGCCATACACAAATACACTGTATTCAAGCTGTACTTAATGCATCTGAATATCACCATGTTACTGTCTCTTGGGACCTAAAGTCACTGTGCATAGAGACACACACACGTTAGAAGCGTCCTGGCTTTATCCCAAACTGGCATAGAACTGGCATAGTTTACAGCAAATTGGAGCTTTAGGCGGTGATGTGTGATACTCATGGGTGGCAATTCATTAATGTACTTAAGTACTATTTATGGAGATTTGTACTTTTATTGAAATAAAAGCAATTAAAATGGTTTAATGAATGCTTCAAGTGGTTTCCCCAAATTCAACTGAAAATGCAACTTATAATGACTTCTCCAGTTTCAAAATTATTCAACCCCTTCATGGCAAGCATCTTTAGTACTTAGTAGAGCACCCTTTTGCTGTTATAACCTGCTGCAAACAAGATGCATAGCCAGACACCAGCTTCTGGCAGTGTTCCTGAAGAATTTGAGCCTATTCCTCATGAGCAATGGCCTTCAGTTCAGTAATATTCTTAGGTTTGCGTGCTGCAACCACCTTCTTCAAATCCCACCATCGATTTTCTATAGGGTTCAAGTCAGGTAACTGTGATGGCCCTGTAGAATCTTCCAGGACTTGGAAAAAGCCTTGGTGGAATTTGAGGTATGCTTGAGATCATTGTCCTGTTGGAAGGTCCAATAACGCCCAAGCTTCAGCTTGCTCACAGACGGCATGACGTTTTCTCCTAGGATTTCCTGATACTTCAATGAATCCAACTTGCCCTATACTTTCCAGTGCCAGAGGATGCAAAGCAGCCCCTGAGCATCACTGAGCCACCACCATGCTTGACTGAGGACAGAGTGTTCTTTCTTCATTGTTCTTTCTACAGACATACTGCTGATCCAGTGTGCCAAAAAGTTCCAGTTTTGTTTCATCGCTACTTCTCAGAAATCTGGTTGCAGCCATTGATAGTTTCCTTTTTCTGCCCTGTCCAGGTATTTCATGTATTTTCTGCCCCTAGCCAGTTCGGGTATTTCGTGTGTCCCAGCTCAAGCACACCTGGTGCAACTAATGAAGCCCTTGATTAGTTGCATCAAGTGTGCTTGAGACAACACCTGTTTTGCATATTTGTGCTATTGTGAGGGATTCTATTCAGGGGGTTGAATAATTTTGAGACTGGAGAAGTCATTATAAGTTGCACTGTCAGTTGAATTTGGGGGAACCACTTGAAGCATTCGTTGTGTTGAACTATTTCAATTGCTTTTGTTTGATTTGTTCATTGCAAACAGCTGAAAGTCTGTAAATTTTGCCAATAAACCTGATTTGCAATGAGGGTTGAAGTCAGCATTCCCAAAGGTCTTCAGTGGGTTTGAGGTCAGGGTTTTGTGGTGGCCACTTGAGTTCTTCCACACCAACTTGGCAAACAATGCCTTAGCATTTATTTAAACAGGGTTACTAAACATTATCTAAGCAGCAATGATTTTCCTTATGATTGCTTTGCAAAATCAACATGTACTTTTTTTACTCTTAATACTTGAGTATGTCATTCCATTCCGCTGGTGCAATGGAAATCGACTTATCAGACATTTTCAATCAGTATAAACGAATTAATTATTTTATCACTGTAAGTCTGTTATAATATTTGTCAGGATACTGTTGGGTTTCTGTGTGTAGAGTATAGTGACTGTGTTTGCTGGTGAGCAGGGTAATGGGAAAGGGGAGGGGTGTGAGCCCTCCGCTTGTCAAACAATTCACACCTCTCCAAAATAACCTTGATACAGAGATTAAGTGGAGAACACAACTAAAGCTGTAGTATAGTAAAACACCGTATACAACTGCCACAATAGAATTACAACATTTAAACCTAGTAGGATAGGTCAAAAAAAAAAATACTTATAAAAAACTGCAAATTCTTAAAGGCCTGAGTGTCAACTTTTATATGAGCCATTAACCACTACTATGGAGTGTGACATCACAAATAAATTCAGTGCCGAACACAGGCACCCCCAAAACAGGTTGAAATTCAATCCTTCAGTACCCATACTTCTACTAGGTACAGTTTCTCTGTACTTTTCCGCTTGGTGTTACTGCAGCCTTAAAAAATTACATCCACAAGTTTTCTGATAGCATTGCTAGAGTTCAGATTCACACACACACACACACACACACACACACACACACACACAAGCTTTTTTGGTATCACTCCCCACATGAAACACTATTACAGGACATGCAATATGATACAAGACAACAGCACAATTCAATGCAGTACATAAATGACTTCACAGTTCAGTGCATATACAATATTGTGCATATTACAACCACAGTGAAAATTCAAAGCAAACAACAGAAAATGTAAACAACAAGCAGCAGGAGGTAGCAGTTATCAGAGGGAATTTAATGTTCATACAGCAGTGGGAAAGAAGTTGTTGTTTTTTTCAGTGATCTAAAGTGTCTTCCAGAGGGAACCACTGTAAGAAAATTTAAAAATAAAGTGATGTGGGGGTATGAGGAATTTTTTTATCTATCTATCTATCTATCTATCTATCTATCTATCTATCTATCTGTCTGTCTATCTATCTATCTATCTATCCATCTATCTATCATCTATCTATCTATCTATTTTGCTTTTTGACTATCCCTTTTTTACTGGGTGATTCGAATGATGGGACTAAAGGTATTGTCGTTTTGGATGATTTGTTGTCAGGAACAAAACAAAAAGAAAAAGCCGTGGCTCAGAAGAAAAAAAATCACAGTGAGAAACAATGTTCAAATTCTTTGAAGATACCTGGCTTCCCTTTTTTACAATCTTGAGCACACAATACACTTTTACACACGAGACCCGAAGACATATAACAAACACTTTTTATTAATATCTCATCATGAAACTGTAGTCTACATTTAAGTCATTGATGTGTTGCATATATATGTACGACATTTCATGTCAGTTGTTACTGTTGGTTCCTTTTTCTGTTATTTGTCTGTGCATTCATGCCCATGTTGTGTGTTTTTTTTTTCTTTGTAAAATATAAAAAGGATGACATAATGATTAAATGATAATTAAAGATGATTATGCTGTACATTTCATGTACATAAGCTAAATTCTATAAGGATGTTTTGTTTTATGGAAACAAGGAGGGTCTGTTTACATACAGTTTTGTAGATGGTATTATGCACTGCTGAGAACAAAAGGGACATAACTGTCAAAAAGAATAAAAAGACATCAAAAAAAGAAACAATAAGACTACAAATAACCTCCGGCTTATGTTTGTGCGCTTTTGTGTATGAAATTACGTGTCTATGCATAATGGAGGTATGTACTATGCGTGTCCTTGCAGGAGAGTACTGTAGATTGTATGTTTTTCATGGACACAGATGCACTAAAGACAGAAAATCAAGAAAAACTAAACAGATCACATCACAGCTATAATTATCAACTTGAAACACTCTGCAGAAAGTTACTTGATATTTGTGTTGCCTGCCATGCACTGATATATATATATAAATATATATATTCTTGCAGCCCACTCTTTCTCCACAGAGCTATTATGGCTTAAATATTGATACTGAGAATCTGAGGGAAAAGGGGTACAATTACCTGTTAGACACTGGAACCTGACCAGTGAATTAAATGTGATTTACAGTATGTCTTTATTTAAATTAGCACACTTGCTGGGCTCAGTGCCATACGAAAGCTTGGCCTCCAGATGCCGGTGTGCAAAACTGTTTGCTATTCTGCTCATGGATTGTTATTGCTGCATTAGAGTTGTATGGAACCGTATTGTTAGATCCATTAATATGCTTTTAAAAAACTTTGTGTCTATGGTGTTGGCAAATGGAATTGTCTTCATTTTGTTAATTATTTGCCACTTGTATTTGATTATGCATTCTGGCTCTGCGTTGTGTGCTGGGTTATTTATGTGCCAGACTTTTCATTGATAGCAAAAGGAGGGGCAGGTAGGGAAACACATAAAATATTACAGCTCCTGCAGAAATAAGACACAGGGTGATCAATGTGAGCCCAAATCATATCCGTCTCTTTCACACAATCTCTCTATTTTCCTCACTCGGTTTTTAACCCTCACTCGCTAATCAGGCGTAAAACACACTGTTGCTAGCGTGTTTCAACAAATTCGCTGAAATTCACTGACATTTAGAGAATTAGTGATGTTCATTAACATTGTAAAATTCAATAAAATGGAAACATAAAATAAGAAACATAAATAAGTAGAAGATTCACAATTCCCTGATATGTAGGTGTTTAGGAATATTTTGCACAAGAATTGAAACAGGCTCACATTTAATCTGTATAGCGCCTGTATCTGTACAGAATAACATACAGTATGTACCCCTTCTGAATCCTGAACACCAAGAATTTCTTTTGCACATAAGTTATTTATCAACAATGCATTAGTCTGTAGCCTAATTTTATGTCACTAGGTATAGAAATTAACTTGATAACATATTGTTTTTCAAAACAGTTATTTGCTTTTTGGTATAATCTAAACAAGGTTTTTCCCCCATTTCCTGACGAGTACATCGTTCATCAGACAATTTACTGCTTAATGATAAATCCTGTATTTTAAAAACAAACATACCTTTGAGGCTGAGTTTTGTGGATTTGCAGATTTTACTCTTGCATAACACAAAGTATATATTTTTTGAAAGAATCACTTTATTTTTACATGAAACAGGATATGTAAGGGTTCTTTGCATATCTTGAATACAGTTAGATGATTTGAGCAGCAATTCTTTAATATAACTTCAGTTTCAGCTGTTATATATTTCTCATGTGATTTCCCCTGGACTGTATCTCTGCCAAAACACATTATGGTGCAATAAGATGCCCCTCTGAGCACGGTGGTTCAGTGGTTAGCATGTTTGCCCCACACCTCTGAGGTTAGAGGTTTGATTCTCACCTCTGCCTTGTGTCTGTGACGTTTGTATGTTCTCCCTGTGCTTTGGGGGTTTCCTCTGGGTTCTCTGGTTTCCTCCTGCAGTCCAATGATGTGTGTTTTGGGCTGATTGGCATTTCCAAATTGTCCATAGTGTGTGAATGTGTGTTCGATTGTTCCCTGTGATGAGTTGGCACCCCATCCAGGGTGTCCCCTGACCCTGTGTAGGAAATGGTACAGAACATGGATGGTTGGAAGATGTACCTCATATTGCACAGCATACAGTGGTCAACTATATAAGCTATGTTAATATGTTTATTTTTTTAAGTTTAGTTTTCAGCATGAAATGTTTTTTGTAATGCATGAGAGTTGAAAGTTTTGGTGTGAATCTGGCCCCAATGTGTGAGGCTTCAGAGGTCTGCACTCTACATAAAATTTTCAACGTTAGTCATGCTATATGATCAGACTATTACCACACTGTTAACTTTTTCAAAATAACAATTTTTTTTTATTTAAAGAAATACATTTGCGTTTATTACAATCTAGCCACAGGAGGTCACAAGCCAGTGTACTTTTTGTGCCGGTCCCAAGCCCGGATAAATAGAGAGGGTTGTGTCAGGAAGGGCATCCGATGTAAAACTTTTGCCAAATTCAATATGTGAATCACTAACATGACTTCCATACCGGATCGGTCGAGGCCCGGGTTAACAACGACCGCCATCGGTGCCGTTGACCTACAGGGCACTGGTGGAAATTGGGCTACTGTTGGTCGAAGAAGGAGAGAAGGAAGGTGTGTTAGAGGAGGAAGGCGTGTCCGTAGGCAGAGAGAGAAGAGGACAGGCAGGAGTTTGGGACTGAAAGTAGGGACTTTGAATGTTGGTACGATGACAAGTAAAGGCAGAGAGCTGGTAGATATGATGCAGAGGAGGAAAGTTGACATTCTGTGTCCAGGAGACCAGGTGGAAAGGGAGCAAGGCTAGAACCATTGGAGCAGGGTTTAAACTGTTTTATCATGGTGTGGACAGGAAGAGAAATGGAGTAGGAGTGATCCTGAAGGAGGAGTTTGCGAAGAATGTTCTGGAGGTAAAGAGAGTGTCAGATAGGTTGATGAGTCTGAAGCTGGAAATTGAAGGTGTGATGTTGAATGTTGTTAGTGCTTACGCACCACAAGTATGTTGTGAGCAAGAGGAGAAAGACAGATTCTGGAGCGAGCTTGAGGAAGTGATGCAGAGTGTTCCCAGAGGTGAGAGAGTGGTGATAGGGGCAGACTTTAATGGGCATGTTGATGAAGGGAATAGTGGGGATGAGAAAGTGATGGGCAGGTTTGGTCTTCAGGTAAGGAACCCAGAAGGACAGATGTTAGTAGACTTTGCTAAAAGTATGGAGATGGCTGTGGTGAACACGAGAAAAGTGTCAGGTCTGTTGTGTGATAAAAGAGTACCGGCAAGAATGAAAGGAAAGGTGTACAGGACAGTAGTGAGACCAGCGATGTTGTATGGTTTGGAGACAGTTGCACTGAGGAAAAGACAGGAGGAAGAGTTAGAGGTAGCAGAGCTAAAGATGTTGAGGTTCTCTTTGGGAGTGACGAGGATGGATAGGATCAGGAATGAGTACATCAGAGGGACAGCACATGTGAGATGTTTTGGAGACAAAGTTAGAGAGGCCAGGTTGAGATGGTTTGGACATGTTCAGAGGAGGGAGAGTGAATATATCGGTAAAAGGATGCTGAGGTTAGAGCTGCCAGGCAGGACGCTGAGAGGAAGACCAAAGAGGAGGTTTATGGATGTAGTGAAGGAGGACATGAAGGTAGTCGGTCTGAGAGAAGAGGATGCAGGGGATAGGGCTAGATGGAGGCAGATGATTCACTGTGGCGACCCCTGAGGGGAACAGCCGAAAGGAAAAGAAGACTCTCTGCCTGTCCATTTTTTTTTTTTCCCAATCAACTTCCTTACTCCATTGGTTCTCATTCCTTTCATGTTCGTCTGTGACTCCCCAAAAATGTATATTGGATTTCACAATTCCCTCCCTCCCTTCATCCACTTAAATCATACTACAGCATCCTCCATTTCTCTGGGCAGGGGACACAGACTGAACTAAAACCCTTTGGCTGTGTAATCCATTACTGCTGTAAACATGTTACATTGCTACCTCTGCTGCCACTACTAGCATGTTTTTAACTTTATTATACACCACGGCTATCAAATTCACAGAAGAAAATGGCATTGCTGACCAACTAAACAAAGCAACTATCTATTTTTGGCTAAGCAACACTGCACACAGCTGTGCTAGTTAGGTTTTTTGTTTTGTTTTGTTTTGTTTCAGCACATAGCCACTCTCTCTTTCAGCTTATAATAGCAATGTGATAAATAATCACACTGTAAGAGATTTTATGGAAAAGACATTCTCAGCAACAAGAAGAAGAAGAACAATTAGGGGATTTGGTGTTATGTTTCCTTTTGTTTTTTGTTACATTTACAAGGAAGTGCAAAGATACTTTTGTACAAGGTTTGTACAAGATAATACATTTTCCTTGAATTTTCACAACTGGCTTGTGTGTTTTTAACTGGTCGATTAATACTGTGATGCCATAATACCATGATACACTATTTGGACAAAAGTGTCGACACCTGACCATCACACCCATATGTGGGCCTTCCCCAAACTGTTGCCACAAAGATGGAGGCACACAATTGTCTTGAATGCCTTTGTATGCTACAAATTATGATTTCCCTTCCCTGGCACTAAGGGGCCTACTCAAAACATGTTCCAGCACAACACTGCCCCATGCACAGAGTAGAGGTCAACTGATTGATCGGTGTTGCAGATTAATCGGCACTGCTAACCGATTGCTGGAACTATCGGTTATCAGCAAAAACGTACACCAATGTTTTTTCCCATTTGCGTCCGTTTTAGGAGCGGCTGAGTACAAGAGCAATGAAAATTTTTTCTGTGTTATTTGAAGTGTTTTTTTGATTAATTTTGAATGTCTGCATTTGTATTTGTTATTTGGAGTGTTACTTTCTGGTTCAGTTTGGATGTATATTTTTTATTTACTTTAATATTTATTAATAGTTTATATATATATATATATATATATATATATATATATATATATATATATATATATATATATATATACATATATATATATTTGTATATTTATTTCATTTTAAAAAGTACAGTACATTTTCATGGTACAGTCAGTACTGTTTATTTTTGCAGTAAAGATCAGCAATATTTTACTTTGAGTGTTATGTTTTCATTCAGTATCAATTTTAAAAACTATTGATTGATTAATCAGTTATCAGCAGGTACTACCCAGCTTAGTTTTCAGTATCGGTAAAATCTACTATTGGTCGACCTCTAGCACAGAGCAAGGTCCATAATGGCATGGTTTGCCTAGTGAGGAAGAGTTCAAGTGGCCTGCACTCAAGGTTGAGCTCTGACGTGAACCCCACTGAACACTTTGGGATAAAGTGGAACGCAGACTACATGCCAGGCCTTCTTGCACGACATCAGTATCTGACCTTACTAATTCTCTAGTGGCTGAATGAACACAAATCCCAACAGGAATGTTCCAAAAGCTAGTGGAAAGCCTTTCCAGAACAATGGAGGATATTATAAAAGTAGAGGAGGAACAACTCCTGGCCAACAGCAGCAGCTTAGCAGTGCTGGGGGTTTGAACTCACAACCTTCCATGCAGTAGTCCAACACCTTAACCACTAAACTACTACAGCCCAAAATGAGATGATGTCCATAGTTTAGGAATGGAATTTTCAACAAACACATATGGGTGTCCTGAAGTTTTACAGGTAGTACTGTATGTGTGTGTCCGCGCATCATGTACGGAAATCAACTCCTTTTAGGACCCAGCTTTGATCCATTTGGCTGTCTCGCTGTAGTTTTTTTTTTTTTCTCCTACGAGAAAAAAAAAATCATTGAAAGTGATCATTATGTGATACTGTGAACAGATATCAGTCGCTCCATGGAAGATTTCATGAATTAAACGGGGCTCTTTTCAAACAGACCCACTTGCCTTTGAGCTTGCGCGGAACGTCTCGCTGAGGGGAATTTATTAACGCACGTTCTCGTGCCACGCGCGCGCTCCAGCCGGTTTTTAATACACACACTGTGAATACAGCCGCGCGGTGACATCCTGCCGGAACTTTAACGTTCTCAAGCCTCCATAGACATATATTCAGTGTTACAAAACAGCTGGTTCTCGTGAGCACGGAAAGGACGGACTTCAGGCGTATCAGGTGGGTGTTGTGAAAAAAAAAAAGAAAGAAAGAAACATACAAACAAAAAACAAATGTCACGTCTTATGAGATTTGAGTGCATTTGCTTTCAGGTGTATAATTGATAGACGCCAGTCAACGGCTAAATAACGGTTAGCACCTGAAGCGCACGTGAATAATGTTTAACTTGATCTTGAGCCTGAGTGTTTATTTACCGTTAGTTGGAACTGATGTATCACGAAGGAAAGAATTGTTGTTGTTATTATTATTATTATTATTATTATTATTATTATTATTATTACTACAGCGCAATTATGTTTACGTGTCACTGATTACCAAGCGAGTATTTTTGTTACCTTTGATTCATTTATTATAAATGCATTGCATATAAATGGGTTGCATTTCGGTAAGTTGTTCAGGGTGCAACAAATCAATGTCAGTATTTCGTGCATGCGTTATACCTAGTATATCACGACAGTGTGCTTTCATTTGTAAGCGCTTCCGCTTTGTTTGGATTTTGCATTCAACTGGTTTTCTGTGTTAGGTGTGAAGATATGAGGGAGAAGCTGTTCACGTTTCACCGCTTGGTGTTCTGCATCTCCTTAACGCTATTTTGTGGCGCGAGGTAAGAATATAAATCACCCCCCGCTCTCTTTTTTTTGCAACTCTTTGTCTTGTGGCAATGCTGATATGTAGGTATAAAACCCGTTTGAACTGTCACGAGCGGCTATTAAGTCTCTCCCATCCGTGGAATCACACCTGTCCGGCTCCAGGTCCCTCTGTGCGTAACCAGCGCCCATTGCGCGCGAGAAATTAGTGTCGTGTCACACGGTTCTTACATGAACAAGGTGTTTTTCAACAAAGCCAGGCTTGGTTCAGTCGGAATTAAATATCATTGGAGCGCCTCAGCCATTAAGCGTTTTTTAAAATTCCTCTAGGTGGAGGTGTGTAACAATTTGTCATAGCAAAGAGTGGCACAGAAGACATACTCGTGCCAGATTGAGCGTTTGTATGAACAACAAAGTGTGTGGGAATCAAAGAAAATGCATTATGCATGCATCATGCTAATATGTACCTGCCAATTCTACTCCTTTCCTTAATACCAAATAAAATCTCAAACATATCATAGAAAACTAAGCTTCATGTGACAGCACAAGCCTTGACAGCAGTGTCAGTCAGCTCGTAGTGTCAGTCAATGGTTTAGTGAATGACTTAGTGCAGAGAGAATCTGCATGATCCAGCAATGCATATCGGGTCAATCATATCATGGCGAACCAGCCCGATTTTTATCTGCCTCCCCAGTTTTTCCCTGCTTAATCAAACTAAAAGCAGGCCAGCTGGATAGAAAAACATTCAAACTGGCAACACTGCATGGGAAGTGCTTTTCAAGTGATCGAATCAAGCACAATGCGGTGCTTGTGGTACTAGCATCTGAATGTCCACCTCTTTCTGCAATATTGATTGGCTCAGAAATGCATTGGGTATGGTTTTGTTGAGAGGCAGAGAAGCGGGTCACTAATAAGCAGGGATGAACTAATAAGCATGGATGTAGGTAATATGACCGAATCAATCGAAGTCCTGGTACAAGATTTATAACACTGATCTACAACCCCAATTCCAAAAAAGTTGGGACGCTGTGTAAAATTTAAATAAAATCAGAATGCAATGATTTGCAAATCTAATAAACCCATATGTTATTCACAATAGAACATAGAAAACATATCAAATGTTTAAACTGAGGAAATGTACCATTTTAAGAAAAAAATAAGGTAATTTTGAATTTGATGGCAGCAACACATCTGAAAAAAGTTGGGACGGGGACAACAAAAGGCTGGAAAAGTAAATGTTACTAAAATGAAACAGCTGGAGGTTAATTGGCAACAGGTCAGTAACATGATTGGGTATAAAAAGAGTATCTTAGAGAGTCTTTCAGAAGTAAAGATGGGCAGACGTCCACCAATCTGCGAAAAACTGCGTCTACAATTTGTGGAACAATTTCAGAATAATGTTCTTCAGTGTAAAATTGCAAAGACTATGAATGTCTCATCATCTATAGTACATAATATCATCAAAAGACTCTGAGAACCTGGAGAAATCTCTGTGCAAAAGGGACAAGGGTGAAAATCAATATTGCATGCCCGTGATCTTCGGGCCCTCGGACGGCACTGCATTAAAAACAGGCATGATTCTGTAATGGAAATCACTGCATGGGCTCAGAAACACCTCCAGAACTCACTGTCTGTGAACACAGTTCACCATGCCATCCACAAATGCTGGTTAAAACTCTACCATGCAAAGAAGAAGCCATATGTGAACATGATCCAGAAATGCCACCGTCTTCTCTGGGCCAAAGCTCATTTAAAATGGTTCTGTGGTCAGACGAATCGAAATTTCAAATTATTTTTGGAAACCATTTTTTTATTTACATTTTACACAGTGTCCCAACTTTTTTGGAATTGGGGTTGTAGGCACGTGAAGGAGTACCCCTCTGTAGTGCACTATTCATTTTTAGTAGCATATTCATAACATAGGCCCTGTAACGTAGGCAATGTTCCAAATTATCCTAAGCCCTTTGGCCCTATTCTAAATTCACATTTTGGCAGTGTTGTCAAGCTGTGGACCTGGTGTCTGATCAAGGGCTTAAGGGTGTAAAAACAAGCATTTGGAACATGCATCACATTGCAGAATGTTTCCTGTTTTGTTCAGCATAGTGATTTCCACACAGAGATACTGACATAGAAACAAACACTTGTACAGACTGTTTTTATGAGCTATGAGTGAGAAATAATTAGACTGCTTTGCATTGTGATAACCAGTGAAATCTTAAACTTTGTTTTCTATTTGAAGACAAATGAAGTTAATAATGATTTCATTAATGCCTTCACCAAAACACAAGACCATAAATTATGTTATGTGGTGCACCAGAGTGAATATATAGTGAATATGAGATGATAGATCAGAATTTCTTTCATTTCCTCATATTTACATCTTGATGTGTTAAACTTAAAACATGGCACCTTTGGTGGCATTGGTGGCAGACCACCCAATTTTTAGGTGAGCAAAAGTATAGGAACAGATAGTCTTGAAGTAAATTAAAGTAAATAATACTTAATATTTGGTTGCATATACCTTACTTGCAATAACTGCATCAAGCCTGCGACCAACTGACGTCACCAAACTTGTATTTTTCTTTGGTGTTGCTTTTCCAGGCATGTACTGCATCTTCTTTCAGTTATGGTTTGTTTTCAAAGGAGGTGAAATGCATGCTCAGGTCTGGTGACTGATTAAAACCGTCCACTTTTCCCCCCCGATGAAGTCCTTTGTTGTGTTGGCAGTGCTTTTTGGGTTGTTGTCCTGCTGCATGATGAAGTTCCTCCCAATTAGATTGGATGCATTTCTCTGTAAATTGGAAGACAGATTGTTTCTGTAGACTTCTGAATTTATTCTGCTGCTACCATCATGAGTTACATCATCAATAAAGATTAGTGAGCTTGTTCCAGAAGCAGCTATGCTAGCCCAAGCCATGACACTACCTCCACCATGCTTGACTGATGAGCTTCTATGTTTTGGTCATGAGCAGATCCATACTTTCTATACACTTTCCATCACTTTGGTAGAGGTTAATCTTGGTTCCAGAACTTTTGTGGTTCACCTCTGTTTTTCTTTGCGAATTCCAGTCTGGCTTTCTTATTCTTACTTCTGATGAGTGTTTTACATTTTGTGGTATGGCCTCTATATTTTTCTGCACTTGAAGTCTTCTTCGAATGGTGGTTTGTGACACCTTCACCCCTGCCCTGTGAAGGTTGTTGGTGATGTCACTAACTGTTGTTTTGGGTTTTTCCTTCACAGCTCTCACAATGTTTCTTTCATCAACTGATGTTGTTTTCCTTGGCCAACCTGTTCCATGTCTGGTTGTTAGTACACCAGTGGTTTCTTTCATTTTCAAGACATTTCAAATTGTTGTATTGGCTATGCCCAATGCTTATGCAATGGCTCTGATAGATTTTTCCTCCTTTCATCAGCTTCAAAATGGCTTGATTTTCTCCCATAGACAGCTCTCTGGTCTTCATGTTGGTTTATCCTTTTGAACAACAAATGCAGTCTTCATAAGCGAAACTTAGGGCTCAAACAAAGAGTAGACATGCACAGGTGCCAACATTGATAGTTTAGCCAATGCATTTATGATTTTTGACCCCTTGCTTTTCTGCTTTCCCAGCTAAAGCAGCAGTTAGATCAAATGTGAATAAAATTTGCCTGGCAAAAAAAGTCAGTTCACTGATGCATTTCTGGATGCATTTCTTTTCACTTCAATTCAACTCAATTCAAAGTGAAACTTGACATGTAAATCTGTGAACCTCAGTTTAGTGTCCCAGTGGTACACAGGAGGGCAGGGCTGTGGTCTCTTTGGCCAGTTAAAGCGCAGGTTGAATGTGCTGTTTGTCATTTATGATGTTGGCATGGAGGAGTTCTGTCGATCAATATACCTTAGGGTTTCTGTGGTAAAGATTTTTTTTTCTCTCTGACTGCAAGGATTTCTTCATTAGCAATGTTGGCACCTTTGTCACCAATTCTACCTGTGGGTTACTTTCTGATAGAGTGACTTGTCACTGCTCCCAAGGAAGAGTTGGCAAACAATTGGTCAATTTTGCAGAAAACAATCTTACTAATAGGGATACACAAATCTCACTTTTCAGTTTTCAGTATGATGCTGATGTCAGTGCTTTAGGTATTGGCCAACACTGGATACTGACGTCTCCTTAGTAACAATGCTGTATTTGCAAGCTTCTGTTGTAAGGTGCGAAACCTGTGCAGCATGATAGATAGCATTGTGCTTTAAGTTGTGTCTTATGTTTGCATTTATGATTCTGTCAGCCAACATATCTGACATGGCTCTCACTGCATAAAATTAATCAGTGGATATTCCAATCCACCACCAATCCAGTGTTTCTGGACAGTAGTAGCCCTGGTACTGATACACAGTGTGTACAGTGGTACAAACTTGGATTTTACTGTAACTCGCTTACTCACAACATACTGTAGTCATTTACACAGGTTTAGAAGGCTAAACTTTTTTTTTTCCACAAGGCAGATGCTTTGCATCAATGACACTGTGTGTCCCGGACATAGGTATAGGCTCCAGGCTCCCCACAACCCTGTGTAGGATATGTTTGGATACCAGTATGGAAAATGGGTGGACCAGTTGGTTTAACAACCAGAAAAAGGAAAAAAATCTCTTAACTCATTATTGAATTTTCATTTGGTATGTAGTCTACAACAAACTGATGCTGTAAGTATAGTGCATGCTACCGCATCTCACCGCCTGCTGCACTATACATCACTCGAATATATACATCAATCGAAGTGCAATCTGGCCAAAGGTGCAATGATTGGACTAGGCGGATTATTCAGATAATAGATGATCTTTGCAGAATGAGGAATATGCAGGTGGAATCAGTGACAAAAAGGACTAAACAAAGTGCAGTGCAAAGCTGTCATATATCTCTCTAGAATATCTAATGAATATCACAGTAACTTTTACATCTGAGATTAGGAGAGAACATTACATATCCATCCTATACAGGGTCGTGGCAGAGCCTAGATCCTATCCCAGGGAACTTGGGGCACAAGGCAGGGGACACCCTGGACACAGTGCCAGCCCATTGCAGAGCACAATCTTGAATTTGGAAATCCCAAACAGCCTACCACACACTTTAGACTGGGGGTAGAAACCCCCAAAGCACAGAGAAAACATCCAAATACACACAGGGTGGAAGTGGGATTCGAACCCCCAATCTGGAAGTTCAAGGCAAACATGCTAACCACCATGCCACTACACCCCCAGAGCATTAAACATCGTAGCCTGAGTTTTGACCACTGACTTGCTGACTTTTTGTTGTAAACACAAACACAATGTGATACTTGATCATACTGTATCCATTCCCTTAGTCCACATTAATGCATGGATGCTTAGGTAGCTTTGCCACACATTATTACATTATGTTAGCTACCATTTTTTTAGCCCAGTCAGTTAGTTTCCTGGCAACCAAAACATGGGACTGGGCAAGCACACTGGAGCTTTCACATGCCCAGTGGGCAAGCTAATAAATTTATGTCTTTTCCTCTGCTAGAGAAGATGGAATACTCATTCTGCTCTCACAGTTTGGTACTTTTCCCCAACTCCAATGTGCTCAATGACCGTTCCCATTAGAAATCACTCCAAAATCCATGCATCATTATTACATGCATCGTTATTAAGCGAAATCCATTTGCTTCAGGAAATAATTCAATAACACTTATCTATATTCATTATCAGTTGTATTTAAAGGTCTGAAACACAAGCAAATTACTACTAGCAAAAACTCTCTGGGATGGCTAGACAATGACTAATGCAGTGGGTCAGGTGGCAAATGCCATTAGCTTGTGATATGAGTGCCGTTGGACCAATATGGAGTCTCTGCTCAGGGACATGCACTAATCATTGGGAAAAATCACTCTGTGCTCAGAATACTCACTCTGCTTCTACTTCACTTCACACACATGACTTGGTTGTTACTAGAACAGTCTAACAGAACATAAATATGTTTGTTGATAATGTGAGAATGAAAGAGAATAGGAATAGAAACAGGAACAACATATGTAATTCCTGAATAATTTTGGATTTCCTGTATATATCATGTTAGTGTAGTTTGAGATGTAAAGTGACTTTGCATCAGGATTGCTAGTGCATTGGTCTGGGATGAGACGTGTTTGTGTTCCCTTGTGTTTCGGAAGTTGAGGTAAGGCCCAAAATTGCCTCTTTGTCCGATGCCTTGAGATTTGATGTGACAGCCCTGCCTGGAGCCCCATGGGTAGGATTTTTAGTTGTGTGAACATTTCGGCTCTTATGGACAAAACATCATGCAGCTGATATACTGGAGGATCTGTTGCCTGGCTACTGATCAGAGTTGAGATTAATGTATAATTGCCTAGATAATGCATTATACCACTTCCATATATAGTTTTCATTTGTGTTATAACCAAACTGAAACTGGGTGTGAAGGTACAATGAAAGTGAAAACTCCAACCATTCATAAGCTGTAGCAAGTATTGCTAAAAATGAATTTGATTTAGTAAAACTCCTAGAATCTTTACAGGGATGGAAGCTAAGTAGGATGTTACTAATAGCAACAAACTCTTAAAACCTTGACCTCCATTCTTTAGGTAGAGAAAACAGACTATATTAAAGGACATCTACCCACACAACTATTACTCTAGTCAGTATTTATTAAGGATTGCATTTATGAGGGGGCATAGTGGCTTAGCTATTAACACATTTTTCTCACACCCCCAGAGTTGGGGGTTCAAATCCCGCCTCCGCCCTGTGTGTGCGGAGTTTGTATGTTCTCGCTATGCTTCAGGGGCTTCCTCAAGGCACTCCAGTTTCCTCCCCCAGTCCAAAGACATGCATTGTAGGCTGAGTGGCATTTCCAGATTGTCCGTAGTGTGTGAATGTGTGTGCGATTGTGCCCCACCTTGTGCCGAGTTCCCTGGGATAGGCTCCAGGCTCCTCCACGACCCTGTGTAGGATAAGCGGTACAGAAAATGGATGGATGGATGGATGGATGCATTTATCATTTTAATTTCATTTGTTTCAGGCAGTTGTCATGCATATTGTTCCCCTATTTGCTTTTGTCATGTAGGTCAGTAAGTGCAGACACCTCAACGGATGCCTTCAAAAACAATATCACCCTCTTCACACGCATCTTGGACCGACTCCTGGATGGCTATGATAACCGGCTCAGGCCTGGACTAGGAGGTGAGATTTGACACTTATTAACTACATGGCATGTCCAACTGCTGACTCTGAGTTTAGATGTCAGGATTTTTAAAGTGTTTTGCTGTTTAGCAGTTAAGTGCTTTAAAACAGGCCTGTAATTAAATTGACAAACACTCCTAAAAGTTCCCCACAACTCTTTTCCTCAGCATTTAAAGTATGTGAATAATTTATGGTCCCTTTAAGCTTAGATGCCCAATGCTTCGTCAAAGTGTTTCCTCAGCATAATGAACACACCCAACCACTACTGCACTTTCCCACAGATATGGTTAGTTAAAAACTTTTTAAAAATACACTTCTAAAAGCACAGTTGTCAACGAGTCATGTTTCTGCAAGCTGTATACATTTACAGCATTTGGCAGACACCTTTATCCAGAGTGACTTACATTTATGCCTCTGAGCAATTGAGGGTTAAGGGCCTTGCTCAAGGGCCCAACAGTAACAGCTTGGCGGTACTGGAACTCACGACCTTCTGATCAGTAGCCCAATGTCTTAACCACTGAGCTAGCACTGTGTAAGCTCTAGCCTGTATGGTTCAGCACATGAAACTCAACTAAATATTTACTTCAAAGATTGTTTTATGTGGACTACGGCATCCTAGAGCTAGCCTATATCCTATCAACAACGTCAATCGATAGATTTTAGGGTTTTCCTTTTGCCATGTATCCAGGAATGACACACAAACATGCAAACCATAGGTAAATGGTAGGTCTTTATATAAGCTTTATAAAAAATACACAAACTGATTCTCCCTAAGGCAGATTTTAGTGCTGAGCACCAAAGTCTCACTACTTTCCATAAAGAGCCGATATTCATAATCTTTCCACCTGCTTTCATAACAGTTCAGGCCAAATAGAGACCTGAGGCATAAAAACTGGCAAAGAATTAGGTGTAAATAAATGCCAAAATCAATTTACCACCTTAACACCCTGTAAAATCCTCTACAGTGCTCTACAAGGAAGATTCTTGTAGACTAGCCCACACATTTTCCAGTGGTGAAATCTACTGAAGCAACATTGTTTATTAATTCTTTTTCAGTCTTGAGTAGGCTGCATAGCAAGTAGGATCGTACTAACAAAGCAGACTCAAAATATTTGCTACAGATATAAATGTGAAACTGTGTTTCACCTACAGTGCTGCTTGAAAGTTTGTGAACCCTTTAGAATTTTCTATATATCTTCATAGATATGACCTAAAACATCATCAGATTTTCACACAAGTCCTAAAATTAGACAAAGTGAACCCAATTAAATAAATGAGACAAAAATATTCTACTTGGTCATTTATTTATTTATTGAGAAAAATGATCCAATATTACATATCTGTGAGTGGCAAAAGTATGTGAACCTCTAGGATTAGCAGATTAATTTGAAGGTGAAATTAAAGTCAGGTGTTTTCAATCAATGGGATGACAATCGGGTGTTAGTGAGCACTCTGTTTTATTTAAAGAACCGGGATCTATCAAAGTCTGATTTTCACAACACATGTTTGTGGAAGTGTATCCTGGCACAAACAAAGGAGATTTCTTAGACCTCAGAAAAAGAGTAGTTGATGCTCATCAGGCTGGAAAAGCTAAAAAACCATCTCTAAAGAATTTGGACTCCACCAATCCACAGTCAGACAGATTATGTACAAATAGAGGAAATTTAAGACCATTGTTACCCTCCCCAGGAGTGGTCGACCAACAAAGATCACTCCAAGAGCAAGACGTGTAAAAGTCCGCGAGGAACAAAGGAACGAAAAGGGTGACTTCTAACTGAAGGCCTCTCTCACATTGGCTAATGTTAATGTTGATGAGTCCACCATCAGGAGAACACTGAACAACAATGGTGTGCATGGCAGGGTTGCAAAGTCACTGCTCTCCAAAAAGAACATTGCTGCCCTTCTGCAGTTTGCTAACGATCATGTTGGATAGCCAGAAGGCTATTGGAAAAACTGTTTTGTGGACAGATGAGACCAAAATAGAATTTTTGGTTTAAATGAGGCGCGTTATGTTTGGAAAAAGGAAAAATCTGGTGATGATTTAAATCATATTTATGCAGAAATACTTTCAAGCAAACTTTCAAGCACCACTGTATACCCACTGCTATAACATATCACTGGTTTGTCAAGTTCTGTGTAATTACATTTTGCATGGCTTCATGTCACTGCACATTCTGTATGATGTAACACTTTGTGTCACATTCAGAGACAGTGTCATACTGAATGATTGTTTTGGTTACTCAAGCACCATTCTTCCCTGACTACATATAATCCACTGCTTGTCCAAATAATGTGCCTTTGGTAGTACATTTGTCCCCTATCATTAGGCGATAAAGGGAGATTTTAGCAGTCAGAAGACTTGAGACAACAGAATGGTTAAATGACAAAATTGATAACATTAAATACTATCATACTATTGATTTCCCTTCACAAATAATTTCAATGTTTACTTGATGTTTTGTTTTTCACTTGTCTGGGTGCCAGACTGTTGTCAGTATGCTGGTATGCTGCGTTATCTGCATTCAAGCTGTCTTCCTGCCATATCTTAATGAAGTTGTATCCAGTGAGCAGTGGCCATTAGTCATGACTCGATTAGCGAATTCAATTGGGATCCAATCATAGTTAGCAGTAATATGCACTATCCTATCATACATTATATCCTACAATTGCCTCCCATATAAAGGCTTTTTGTGTGGCATGGTGGTGCTGTCTGTGTGGTGTTGCTGTGAATGTTCTCCCCATGTCTGTGTGGGTTTTCTTCAAAGTCTTAGCTATCCTCTCACCTTTTACAAAACATGCCATTAGGTGGATTGGCTTCACTAAATTGCCCCTGTGTGTGAATGTGTGTGTGCTTGGTGCCCTGCGATCCCTCTAGCATCCCATTCAGGGTGTGTGCCTGACTCACACCCAGTGTAGGGTTGAGCAAAATGACAAAAATATCATTTCTGCAATACACGATATGTATCATGTTGTATAGGTTTGCTCACAAACTGCCAGCAGTACAGTAGTGTTGCATTAAAAACTCATAGGTAATCATTTTTTAAATATATTTTAATTAGATTTTTTATTGTTTATATTAAAAAAAATATTTATAAAAGAAAATATATTTAAAAATAACATTGAAAAAGAGAAAAAGAAAACATTTTGTAATTTTTTTTTTTAAATGGGTTGGGTGATATGACAATATAATACTGATATTATAATGTTTTTTTATAAGATATGTTTCATATCGTGATATGTTTTAAATTAATTTTTCTTTTCACATTTTTAATTAATGTAAAATGTTTTTTTGTCATTTTTTGGTGTGATTTTTTTATTTGTATATATAAAAATGTTATTTTTAAATATAAAAGAGAAAAAAAGAAATTTATTATGTGTTTTATTAATAATAAACACATTTATTTAATCAATATCACGCAATAGTGTCGTTATACTGAATATCGGCACTGCAGTATAGAATAGTAAAGTAGGTTTAATAACACTGTAACTATATTAGCACTGTGAATGCCTAATCACCAATAAATTGTTATGATATCCACACAGAGTGAAATGCTTTAAATTGGTCATTTGCATTCTGATTAAATCGAGGCTTCATATTTTAGTGTAATCAAAGTTAATATTCTTAATTTATTCTATTTCATATTGTGGTAAATTAATGCACATCTGCTGTTATTAATATAACCCTGTTGTCAGGCAGGAGGTGCCTGTGCTACAGGCAATTTGTTCCTGCCAAAATAATCACCCACTTTTTATCTTATACAAACAGTATGAGGACTGATTAAAGTTTTCCTCAATGATCAGCATTCCACTTTGAGGATCATTTCCTCAAAGAATTTGGAAAAAATTTTACATTTCCTGTTTAGTGTTGTAGCTTCACCTTTATAATATAATATTTTATATATAGTATATATTGACAAAAATCGAAATGGAAATTTTTATTATTAGAAGTTTGTGTGTGATTTTTAGAGCCCTCTTCAGCCTGACAGGTGAATTCCAGTTGTAATGAAAACATTGATTTCCCCTTTCTCCCAACTGACAAGTACAAACACACACACACACACACACACACACACACACACACACACACACACACACACACACACACATATATACAGTATATACACACACACTACCTGGTTTAGCCATGGCATTAATTTTGTGACTCGTTATGAACTCAGTTGAACTTGCAGTTAAATATGTTAAAACTATTATTATTTGATAAGGCAGTTGTAATTTATCAGTATTGAAAGATATCGTCTAGGAACAAATAAACAACGGTTATACTGTATTAAAGGTTTTTATCCTCATAGTGTAGCTGCATCTTCTGTTATTTTTAAAAACAAGTGCATTTTCTGGAAGTCTGGCAAATATCAAATGCTGATAGAACTTCAGATTCGTATTTGCCTCTAGTTGTTACTTTGATGCCCCTCTACTTCACAATTATTTTTAAATCATTTATAGTTTCTAATGAGCTTTATTTCCCTGCAAGAACATTTTGCATAATCCGTACTGATTGTGTGTATAAGAACAAAGATTTACATGATTATTCTTCTGTTTAGCAGGTTATTAAAAAGATTCTTCACAATGACTGATTAAATAGAAACATTATTCGGTTTACTCTATTCTGATTCAGGGGTATACACAAGCATTTTTTTTGTTCCCACTGAGCTGTCAGTCAGAATATTAGACCGTATCCAGATTTAGTTAATGCTCTTCATACAAGTGTGTTGGAATGTAACCATGACAACGAGCATAAATTTAATATTAGGCCTGGCCTGTATTTATCCTTCAGTATTGCATTTGGTATTGCTATTATATATTATATCAATAATAGCAATATAATGCAATTATATTATTATAACATTATAAAGACTAAATCTTGATCTGCAAGTCTCCTCTCTGTGTTGTGCAGCACATTAACCCTTAAAGACCTAGATCGATTTTGGGGAAATCTGACTCTCCTGTATTTTTTTGTTTGTTTGTTTTTCTAACCTATTCCAGCAGTCAGCATCAAGTGCCATATATGATTTTAAACAGGTGGACTTTAATTTTCAGAATTAAAGTCAGAATCCAGAATTTTGAGAAAAACGCCCGAAACAATTTGGTGTTTTTTACTGTGAACTCAAACAAAACCTCCTGACATTTGGATTTTTTTTTCTGTTGATAGTTACAACTGGATGTTGTAGACTTCCAAATGAAATTTTGTCTTCATCTAACATTCCCTTAGCAAGTTATAGCCATTTATTACAATATTATTCTAGGTGTTTTTCAATGAAAAAAAGGTATTTTATTTACTGACACTGTAGATGTGTCCATAAAAGTTCAGGGAGTAAAGTAAATAGAAAGATTATTATATAATAACAGAACACTGAAGCAAAAGTTTTTTTTGAGAGAAATATATTATCAATTGAACATGAACAAAATGCCGCTATGCCACTGACTGAAGCAGTTTCCGTGGGCAACAAGACACAGCGCACCGTGAACACTTCCAAATAGTGCGTTTCTTGCAGAGCATGCAGTACTGCCATGTCTGCTGACCTCCGTCTCTCAAATGAGGAATTTCCCTCCCCCTCCTTTTTTTCCCAAAGAAACATGCTGATTGATGGAGTAGGTGACAGTTTGAATCAATCTGGGCACGGGGGGGGGGGGGTGTAACGAAGCAGTAACAGCCGTTCCTGTTTGGCTCAGAGGAACAAACTGCATGGGATTCCTTGACGTCAATGCTGCAGAATGTGATAGCATAACCATGATTTATCCGCATTCACTACTGAGCATCTGAACGTCCAACTTAGACAAATGTGATATCACTGAAAAGCTGGGAATCTCCACTTTATGGGACCTTTTTAAAGCATACAGATTGGATTCAAAAGTTCAAAAGTTATTAAACATTTTAGAACAACAGTTATTTTTAGCCGCTGGTGGCGGTTTCGGTCTTTGAGGTTTAACCTGACATCACATTCAACACTGGATTGTAAATACAGAGTTTTGCAAAAAAAAAAAAAAAAAAATGAATTGATGATGTATGTACACTCACTAGCCACTTTAATAAGAGTGCCTGTACAATCAGCCAATCATGTGGCAACAATGCAAAAAAATCACACAGATACAGTTCAAGGGCTTCATTTAATGTTCACATCAAACAATGTGATCTTATTGACTTTCACTGATAAAAATATTATATCAGCCTGGGATTTTAGGATTTACTCAGAATTGGTGCGAAAAACAAAACTGGACAGGTGAAGATTGGAAAAATATTGCCTAGTCTTTTTGCCTGTCCAAAATATTCAGCTGTCCAGTTTCGGTGAGCCTGTGAACATCAACAAATATGGAATGAACATTGCGCATGGATATACTGTATTCATATATAGAGATCTTAAGTGAACTCTGTCTTGTAAATATGATGTTAACACCATTCAAAGCTGAGTCTTATTTTGATGGCGATATCTCTCTCAGCACATAGAGAAAATCAACAACTTATTTGGAGATTAGTTTACTGTAACCAGTCAGAGGTCATCAGAGGCTGTGTAAGCACTGAACAAAACCAAATGTTTCATGAGTTGTATTAAATCATTCATTAGCCAGACTATCTAGTATGGAATACATGCAGGAGGAAGTGTATGGGAACTTAGTATGCCACCCTCCACCTCCTTCAGACACCACAGAGGCTGAAGGAGAGGGTGGATGAGGTTTGGTAGGTGAGTTTGCTGCTTCCTAAATCTTTTAAAGAGTGATAATATTCTAAACAGAGATGGGGCTACATATAAATTAACAATGCTACTTTGAGTCTTTATTTCAATATAACATTTCTCTGACCACTTAAGAAATAATGTGCATGCTTTGCTGTGCTTTTGAAATGAAACCTCTCCCAAGACGACTAAAGAGCTTTTTATTGACTGATTGATCAATGTGGGGTCATGGTGAAGAAAGATCCCAAAGCCCTAATGGAATCAATTATTGCTTTTTGCTAAACTGAAATCAACACAAGGCTTGGGGAAAAAAAACAATATACTGAGGGTATGCTGAACTGCATTTACCCAAATTCACCAAGAGCTAATAACAAGCTAATATATACAGTATATAATAACATGCCATTACAATGTAGCAAAATGACTCAGATGTGTACCGCATGAAGAATTTCTGGCACACCAACTACTAAGCTGTGCATGGAAATGGAGCAACAATTCCACAAGGCACTAGTGCCTCCAATAATTTAAATTTTAAATATGCAATGTAATTGACTCAATCGACTGAAATTCACAGGGAAAAGTACTTAGACGCCTTAGCTGGCATGAATTAGCTGGCAACAGTGAACACCGGTGAGATAACCGAATATCAAAATGGAAGAATAATAACGTAAGCTTGTTTTTTATTACTGCTTTATTTTTTTTTCACTATTAAGCCTGACATTTTTACCACCTATTGTGTAGCGAGATCCGGTATTCTTTCCTGACCATCATCCCAGCCACTTAAAATTGCTCCATCCTCATTGAACCAAACATCCTGCTATTGTTATCATAAGGCTGCACCTGATCAACTTTAGCTCAGTTAATGATCAGCCAGGGGCCATTTCTCACTGTCTAAAGGAACAGGTTTACTGTCATCGGATTGAGGATTTAATGCCCTAATAAAAGGCACAACCAGGTGCACCATAAACAGATCTTTGATTATTATTTTGCCCTCAAGAGATCATTGACTATGTTGAAGGTGAAATTATAGCCTCGCCTACACTCCAGTGATCTTGGATTAATGAAGAGCCACGTGATAAACCTTTTGTTGCTGAAATGTACTTCACATAGATGACAAACCTGCTGAGTGCTCGGTTGCAGACAGAAATGTTCCCCAGCATATGTACAGATTCATATATAGTAGTGCATTTTGCATCACAGCATGAGAGATGTGCAAGACTTCAAAGACAGCCAGGGCTGAAAAGCTACATACTGCTGTGTTTTGTCTTGGTTGTCAAATGAAAAAGAAGGTAGTGTTACAGTAACAGAGTTTCATTGTTCTTTCTATACAAGAGGGGAAAAAACGGGTGCCTGGAAAGCTGCAAGAGAAAGATAGGGAAAGAAAAATGGGAGATGGAGAAAAATAAATTGTGCAGCTCCAGTGTCAAACAGTCAGAGTCAAACTGCTGTCATCTAGAGTAAGCTGCTGAATATGTGAACACATCTCGTCTATAAGGGAGCGACTCCAGGCTAGAGGATTTTCCAGGGGGCAAGCCTCCATATGAACACATCCCATCTGGACAGATCCCTATTCCAGAGTATGCTCCCTGAACTGTGGCCTTTTTCAAGCACAATCTAGATGGAGACAGATAATGAAGTTCAAATTGTTTCTGGTTACCAGCATTAAACATGTAATAACGTTGGAAATGGAATCATTGCAACAACAAAAAAACGCATCCATTTTTTGTTATGGTTATAGAAATGCCACACCAATTTTGCAAGTATATAGAATGTATTGAGTGTCTATTTTGAATGTGTCAGAATTGAATGATTATGTTTTGTGGTACTGTATTGCATGTTAATCCCATCCTGAGCTGAGTGAGTTCAATGCTGCAACAAGATGGAACTGTCCCATAGCAAATAATGTAGTTGCATGTAACTTAACATATACTTAGAGTTCAGAAATCTTTGTGGTGACTTCTGACAAATAACAAATAACTGCATATACAGACAGTGCAAATATACACTCACAGAGCACTTTATCAGGAACACTATAGTAATACTGGGTAGAGCCTCCCTTTGCTCTCAAAACAGCCTCAATTCTTTGAAGCATGGATTTCACAAGATGTTGGAAACATTCCTTTGAGATTCTGGTCCATGTTGACATGATTGCATCACGCAGTTCCTGCAGATTTTTCAGGTGCACTTTCATGGACTTTCATCTCCGGTTCTACCACATCCCAAAGGTGTTTTTTTGAATTCAGATCCAGTGACTGGGAAGGCCACTGAAGAACACAGAACTCACTGTCATGTTCATGAAACCAGTTTGAGACAACTTTTGCTTTGTGACATGGTGCATTATCATGCTGGAATAGCCATTAGAAGGTTTGGTAAATTGTGGACATGAAGGGATGTACATGGTCAGCAAAAATACTCAAATAGTCTGTGGCATTCAAGCAATGATTGATTGGTACAACATTCCCCACACCATTACACCACTTTCACCAGCCTGGACTGTTGACACAAGGCAGGTTGGGTCCATGGATTCATGCTGTTGGCACCAAATTCTGACCCTACCCTCTCTGTGCCTCAGCAGAAACAGACTTTTCCAGTCTTCAGCTGTCCAGTTTTGGTGAGCCTATGCCCACTGCAGCCTCAGATATCTGTTCTTGGCTGACAGAAGTGGAACCCAATGTGGTTTCCTTCCGTTGTAGCCCATGTCAAGGTTTGACATATTGTCAGAGTGGTTATCTGAGTTACTGTAGCCTTCTGTCAGCTCGAACCAGTCTGGCCATTCTCTATTGACATCTCTAATCAACAAGGCTTTTCAATCCGCAGAACTGACGCTCACTTGATGTTTTGAGTAAACACCTTTGCATTCATGTAATTATCTAACCAGCCAATTATGTGGCAGCATAACGATGCATAAAATCAGGTCAAGAGCTTCAGTTGATGTTCACATCAAACATCAGAAAAAATGTGATCTCAGTGACTATGCTATGGTTGTTGATGCCAGAAACTGTTGATCTCCTGGGAATTTCACACACAACAGTCTGGAGTTTACACAGAATGGTGCAAAAAACATAAAGCATCCAGTGAACAACAGCATTGCAGGTGCACTGCAAAAAATGACATCATAGCACATGAAAATATATTGAATATAGTCATATTATTCTAGTGCTTCCTATTATAAGATTACAATAAACCAAATATAAGATTATTAAACCTATTTCTATACATATTTTAATAGAAATATTAATATATAGAATAGAAAGGAAAATAAAAGCATAATTTACAATAATCTCATAATAACAAATATTAGATAAATTTGCTCATATTTAAGATACAGTATGTTTACTTGCTGAGATATTTTTGCATTGTCGAAAAGCCTTGATGAGAGAGGTCAGTAGAGAATGGCTAGACTGGTTCAAGCTAACAGGAAGACATAGCTCAAATAACACTCTTTACAGTCACAGTGAGCAGAAAAACATCTAAGGATACGCAGCAGTTTGAACCTTGACCTCTTTTTCCAGTCTTCAGCTGTCCAGATTAGGTGAGTCCTTGCCAATGTGCCTCAAGGTTCAATGTGTTGTGCATTCTGAGAGCTTTTCTGCTCAAAGAGTGGTTATTTGAGCCATTCTCCTCTGACCTGTCTCATCACCGAGACGTTTTCACCCGCACAACTGCCACTCTGCCGGATGTGGTTTTGTTTTTCGCATTATTTTGAAATATTCAAACTAGCCCATCTAGCACCAACAACCATGTATGCGATGGTTAAAGTCACTAAGATCACATTTTTTCCCATTCTGATGTTTGATGTGAACACTGACTAAAAAGCTTGACCTGTATATCAAGGAATTTGATTGATTGCACTTCTGCCACAGGATTGGCTGACTGGATATTTGCATGAATAAGCAGGTGTAGAGGTGTTCCTATGACAGTGGCTGGTGATTTGTTTTGTTTTTTAGGGTTTTTTTCCCAGTTTTTTTTTTCTTCATTTCATTCCCACTTACTTGTTGAATGTCTGCATCTGTGACCCACTGCAACTATTCTCATCATGTTTTACCTTGGAGGAAAAAAATGACATCGAGTACAGAGTCATTGGAGGCGAGAGGTTCTCTGCAATTATGATCTGACCTTTGTCTCTCCAGGAGTGTTCTGTGATGGAAGCATGTATTTTGAAGCACTTTAGTGCAAAAAAAAAAAAAAAAGCATTATGGGCACAGGGCGAAAAACATCAAGGCAAAGCTAGGCCTTTGAAAGCACCATTCTTTCCTCCCTCTGAGATGAATTAACCAACCTACATTACATATCTATTAATGAACCAGAACATCATCCTGGGGCTCTGAAAGCACTCCTCAGTTTTAAACAGTAAATTATCGCCAACCCCTTCAGGGCACCTGCTTTTAATTTAAGCATTTGTGTGTATCAAACATAATACTGTTTAATTTTTTTTTTTCATACTTTTTGGGCATATATGGAATTGCAAAAAAATGCTCTATGTTCTTCCTGTGGAGCAAACTGAAAGATTATTTCTGCTTAGAAGTCAAGCTTTTGTTTGAACGCAAGCCATTGTTTTTATTAGTAACTGATTATAGTATTCTCTGATAAACTACATCATTAGATATTCATCATCTTTAGTTGGTACATCTCTCACACACGAATAGTCAGTTAAATAAATTCTATTATCTACTGTTTACACAGAATGTGGAACTGAATTTTTAACGTACGGTCTTTGACCAAGGACTCCGAGTCTGATCAAGATCCCAGAGGTCTTTTTGATAGCATGTTGTTTAGCATTAATGAGCAACACTTAACGATCCTCATCTAAGTATGAACAGCCGCCACAGAGAGAACAAAAAGCCATAGAAGGAACTTTCTGATTGAGCCACGTATAAACAGGAGCAAGTATGAGCAGAATGACACAGAAAGCCTGACATAAAGGAGAAAGAGAAATATGTATTTATGACAATCACCAAAATAGAAGCGAGACAGATAAAGAGCCCTTCAGTGGCAGAGACATAAAGCAGAGCCAGACAAGACCGCGCTGATAAGTACTTACAAGCACTTCAAGACATCTTTTTTATTTCACATGGGAATATAGGCAGTGTGAGGATAGAATCTGAACTCAAGGTAACAAACATGCTTGTAGAATTTTCTCTTCTTAGCATTTTTTAAATAATGAAAATTTAATATGATGATATGAAAATTTAACATGAAAATACCATTATCAAATGATTCTTTGCCTCTTCCCTCATTCCCTTTTGCAGATCGTGTCACCACAGTGAAGACTGATATCTACGTCACCAGTTTTGGGCCTGTTTCAGACACTGATATGGTGAGTTGACTGTACTTAATCTTTAAAAAGCCACAAATAAAATGGCCACATTTATTTTACAGAAGTTACCTCATGAAAGAGGACTGTTCAGGTGTTATGATCATAACCTAGTACAAAGATATCATGGTTTCATGGCATCATTGTATTAATCGACGCTAAAAATCGCATGCTGGTGGTGGTGAAAATGAAAGGAAAAAGCTATTACAAAATCTTTGCACATCCCCATATAGTACATATAAAACAAAAACCAAACAGAAACAAACAAAAAAGAAATCTCATATTTATGGCTATGAGGAAAGGCCATGCGCTGAGCCAAAAAAAAAGCACAAAGATATATTGTTATTTGGTTAGTTCTGGTCAGCAATGCTATGTTCTTCTCTACGTTTGATAGCCATCTTGTAGGATAATGTTACAAACATGCTGAGTGGCAGCCACGTTTGTTTTTTTTTTTTTGTTTTGTTTTTTGTGAAGTCTGCATCCCATGCACAGGAAAACAGAGGTTGCTGTTGTGTTGTTGATCAGTAAAAAAAATAAAGAACAGGTTGACGGGAATAGATGGGCATGGGCCATTCCTCCATCAAATCACTTTTATAAAGTGACAGTGCATCAATATTATCTTCACTTCAATATATATTTGAAATATTTTGGATATCAGTGTTAGAAACAACATTGTTGTCTCCCCTCCTCTGTTCATTTTTGTCTGAGAGAGAGAGAAAGAGCCACCTCATGTGTGTAGGGGCCAGTAGTAAATTGACAACGGCCCATGGTGGCCCTGCCGGTATCAGATGCTGCCATATCAGGGGGTGAAATGAAAAGCGATGCCACCTGACTGCACCCGTGCCACACTGAATTAGATTCTCCTCCCCTGATAAGCCAGAGGAAGCAGCTCTATGACTCATGGATCCGCCAGCGCAGCTGTCTCCATTATCAAGTCAAATAGTGACGCAGCCAAAGGAAGCAGCTTTTTAATGCAGGTTTTAATCAGAGCAGTCTAAGCATGGAACCAGACACAGCATGGGGTGCAAAAGGAGGCAAAGCTATTCATAAATAGCACAGGAGGTGTATGCAGATATTTATAGATATACTGTATATGCGTATAATACATATTACAGGTGGAACACAGTGATACTATGTGTATCTGTGTCTGTTGAGTGCTCCAAATTCGGATTTAAACCTGAAGTTGGTGTGACCTAAAATGGAAAGGATTTTTATTGCTTTTTTTTTTTCTTTTACAAATATGAACCCCACTATTATGCCCTCGGGAAACTTTGGAAAGCATTAGAAAAAAAAGGTAGAAATGCCATCACTGTTAGCATGGTGTATGAATTCTGGCTCGGACAGTTTCTCAACATCAGCTACGTACATCATTTGAGTTCATAATTAGTCCAAAATAGAAACGTGCTTGTACAGCTATATATATATATATATATATATATATATATATATATATATATATATATATATATATATATATATATATATATTTTTTTTTTTTTTTTTTTTTGCACCTGCCTGTGATATTTTCTAACAAATTTAGTTAGTTCTATTTCCCAACATATGTGGTCTTTCTTTGTCTTGCAAGCTTCATATGACAGCTTGCTCACACCTGCATGAACGTCAAAATGTCCTACTTATTTTGCATCCTGTGGGCTTTCAGTCCTGATGCACACCTCTAGTTCAAGCAAGCAAGGAAGAAAGGAAGGAAGGAACTAAGGAAGGAAGGATGGATTGATGGAAGGAAGGAAGGAAGGAAGGAAGGAAGGAAGGAAGGAAGGAAGGAAGGAAATGCAAATAGTGTGCCTCCTATTTGTATCTATTTAGAACACATTATTTTCATAAATTCAAAATTTCTATAAAGTTACATTTATCATGCTAATATTTGTATCAGTTTAATAGCATTATAGTACACAATGCAATGAGATGTTTTCAGACACTCTTGTATGATATGTACTTTGTGCTTGATCCCTTGCTCTTCGTTCTTTGCTTTAGCACATCAGTTCTGTCTTGTCCGTGTAAGATTAAACACTTCTCCTGCTGCTTCAAAGCTCAGAGAATCACAAACCAGCAGGGCTTTTCACCTCCCCTCCACGTTTCTGCCCTTCTTCTGGTTCCTCTCCCTAGCTCTCTGTCCAAATCCTCCATAATCCATCCTCTGTCTTCTTCCACAGGTCTCCCTGTGTCTCTTCTTGCTCTGTCTCAGTCCATTCTCTCAGCTTCATGCTGGATTAGATTGGACTTTGTAGAGGGACCTGTACACTGCTGTCTTCTTTCTCCTCTTTCATTCAAGGTATAGGGATGTAAATCATTAATGTAAAGCATTTTTTTTGCCCTCCTTGTTACTGATTTACAGGCTGCCCCCTTTCCATAGAAGAGACACACAGGCTCAACGGGCACGTCCAGGCTTTACTTTGATATATTTTTCATTTTCAAAGACACATTGTCCTATTTCTTTGCCTCCACTCATTCCCTGGAGCTCATCCTTTCCCTCATTCCTTCCTCACCTTCCCATCTTTTACTCTCTCTATTTCAAGGGGTTTGACAGTTGTCATTTTTTGAATCTTTTGAAATGGATTCACTCTCGTTTTTCCTACAGTGAAGCCTTTCAGGGATCCGACGTACACACCGTTCCCCTATCAATTACTGAAAATGATTTTTCTGTATTTAATTTCATTTTAACCTGATGTTACATAAACTCCAGGCTCTTTCAAAATATTTTACCTGCAGCATTAGGCATTCGACATTAGTCAACCTTTGATCATTGATCTGTCTGTTGGAGTAGCCGCTAATGAATTATGCATGTCTGTAAGAAATGATTAGGGCTGTACATGGTCTTAAACATCTAAAGATTGCACTGTTTTTTTGGGGGGTTTTTTTTTGCTACACATCCATTTTAATGATGATGAATGGCCTTATCATGTATTTCGTGTTTTATCTCTTGTTGTCAAGTGGTATCGACTGTAGAGGTAAGATCTTGGTGCTATATCTTAAGGACTAAGGGGCAGTTAGTAAAACCCTTTTTCTTTTTCTCAATCCTGTTTTGCTGCTCCTCTCTGCTTCTGCCTTAGGATCGTTTGAACTTTCATTTTCAGAGCTAATACTCTTCTGAACTGTGAAGTCTGCAGATAAACAGAAAATTGATATTTGCTGCTAAGAGTCTGAATGGATCACACAAACACCGTATCATTTGTACGTTTCAATTTTTGCACTTGTATAATGTTAAATGTGTTAATCAAAATGGAAATCTAGGACACATATTCAGACACCATTGTATCATATCATATCATGTTGAATTAGAATTCTGTGTATCGTTACAGCCCTATATTTTAATAATGAAATTTCCAATGAAGTGCCGATTTATAATTGATTTTTTAAATCTTGTATTTACATAATAAGAAAAAAACAGAAGGAAATAGAAGAGTTAAAGTGCTAAATTGAAAACCAGACTAACCCAACTAATAAAGTAGGACCCATGTCTACACATATAAGCACAGGGAACCCAGAGAACTCATGAGTATCTTGTTACAGTTTGTATTTATGGCCCAGTTTGCTTTAATCATTAGCTGCTGTCATTTCTCTCCCTGGGTGACTACAGCGAGCTATATCTCCACCAGATTGCACAGTATCTATTAAATTAGTGTTACGGTGTGAATGCGATACAGAGTTGGCTTCCCTCAGGCTCAGAGGAGAGGCCAGGCCCAGTCAGTGATGGATGAAAGGGGATTCTGTAAGTCACTTTGATATGATAAAGCAGCTCTTTTCTTGCCTCAGTTTTCCATGGAGAGACACTGGGGTGTGGGAAAGAGGAAAGGAAATGGGAAAATGAGGTGGGTTAAAGAGGAATTAGGAGCAGCAGGGTAAGAATACAGCAGGAAAAGGGGGGGGGGGGGGGTGATGGCTCGAAAAAGGGCAGCAATTGTTTAGTGCCTGTACTGCTCTTCTGCCCACAAAGGTTGATGATTGTACTGCAGGGGTCAAATAGAGACATCATTGCATTTGCTGGAGCTCCAGACAAACCTGCATTATCCTGCACCTGCCTTATCCTGCACCTGATAGCATACAGAACCTTCACACTAACAGCTTGTTGTTTTACTGTTAACGAACAGCATGCCAAAGCTGCTGTATTTACTTTATTTGGGTCAAAGATCAAAGGCGTTTTCCAAGCAGCAAAAATTTGAAATATGTACTTATTTCATGGGTTTATACTAGATATTGGCATGTTGCTCATACAGTTTCATTATATTTATTCAATTCGGTGTAAATAGTGGTAGCAGAAATTCAGCCAATTGAATTCTTTCATAATAACAAGATGAATGCAAGAAAAAAATACAATAAATCATGAATCACAATTTATTATATTGTTTATATATGGTTTTATTTGTACATCTTTATATTTTGCTGGGGTTTTTTTGTTTGTTTGTTTGTTTGTTTGTTTTGTTTTGGTTTTAGATATTTGTTTTCAGGTTTTATACAGTGTTGTTGAATCAAAGGTATTTTTACTGTTGTATTTTAATAACTATAATAATAAATTCTAATAACTGTGTAATGTCCTAACATCTATATAATGTCCTTTGGTAACAACAACAACAACAGCATTATTATTATTATTATTATTATTATTATTATTATTATTATTATTATTATTATTATTATTATTAATAGTAATACTACTACTACTACTACTACTACTAATAATAATAATAATAATAATAATAATAGTAATAATAACGGAAAAACTGCCTTATATCTTTATCAAACATTATTTTCCTGATTGTTGCATGGCATTGTCAATACCTTGATCATCTCCTAGTCAGTTTCCATTATAGGCACTTCTCCTTCTACTGTGTGGTCACATGATCCCATCATCCCAATACAGGGTGCACTCAGCACCTCTAGATGACCTTAACTATGAAAGGCTCAAGTGGTAAATTCCATAATGCATCATGTTAGAAAGGTTTCAGATTTGAAGATAAGGATTAAGGATTTTGTTCAAGATTCAGCTAATTGTTATACTGGCAAATATTAATTTCTGCTAGCTCACACAGAGGAATCAATGAGTGAGCGTTGTACTTCCTTATCGTGAACCACAGTAAGAAAAAATGCAGCAGCTTGAAATGCTGTGGAGAAAGATTTGCTTTCAACAGTACAGATTTGCATTATTAATATGCCCTCGTCAATAATTGTATAAAAAAAAAAAAAAGATTGGCAGTGAGTTTAACAACTGAGATGAAAGCTTCTGCCATTGTTATACAGAGATTTAAATTATTTTCAAACTTGAAGATGAAAAAGCCTCTGAAAGCCTATGAAAAACAAATGCCTGAAAAACAGACTGTGCTGACAATACAGTGACACCTAGCAAGACCTTGGGCACTGAAAGGAACCTTATGTTTCTCTGTTGTCTTGCCTTTTTAAACAGGAATACACAATAGATGTGTTCTTCAGGCAGAGCTGGAAAGATGAGAGGTTGAAGTTTGAGGGACCGATGAACATCCTGCGTCTCAACAACCTGATGGCCAGCAAAATCTGGACTCCCGACACTTTCTTTCATAATGGGAAGAAATCAGTGGCACACAACATGACCATGCCTAATAAGCTCCTGCGTATCCAGGATGACGGCACTCTGCTTTACACCATGAGGTATATATATATAGTATGCTGTATGTAGTATATGCTGCAGAACAGCAAAAACCTTCAGATGGAAGATCACACAGTACTAATCATCTAGAACAGGGTGCAGGTTTTCATTCCAACCAAGCAGAAGCCACACTTGAATCTACTGAAAGTCAAGATCAACTGATTAAACAGGTGGAATCAGGTGTGGCTCTTGCTTGTTTGGAATGAAAACCTGCACCCACACTGTCCCTTTACAGATAAGATTGGACACCCCTGCTCTGAAACTATTTGTTTGTATTTTTTAATACTTTTTTTTTTATTTTTCAAATATGCAGCATGAAATATATTATCACATTTATTGAGAGCATCTTCTTCCTAACCGGTAACTTGATACTGAAAACATGACTGCTGATTCAGTGGACATCTCATTGCTTTCTAAATGATGCTTCAACACCGCCTGATGTTTGCCTCATGCCTCACTTGCTATACACCAAATAAAATTCTGGAGTTCTAATATGTAAGGAATAACACACGACTGGCCGTGCTACTTCACGAAAATAACCGATGAAAGGGTGGTGTGATACGCAGTGGATTATTTTCATATAACAACATTCCATTTATACATATCACAGCGATTTTCCAACGATTACAATTTTTTATTTATTAATGAACAACACGTCATACTGTTTAACCGTTTATACTTGCGATTAATGTTATGGAACATCCGTGAGACAGGTTCACTTACATTGTAGTAGCTGCAAACAGTGGTTCGCTCACCAGCCACACTTTTATTCTTTCTGTTGAAGTCAATAAGATTTTTTTTTTTTTTAATGCAGCTTGTCATGTGACAGAGAAGCCAGAAAGCGTAAACTCCTCTGTCCTGAAACCTCTTCCTTTGTTGAATAACTTTGTATCTTTGTAACTGATCGTTACAAAGTGCTGACACCCGAAACTCCATCCAAAAATGTTAAACAAATGTCTACTAACAGAAAACTTCACCATATCAACGACTGTACATTATTCTTTGTTAAAAAAAAACAACCCTTTAAAAAAAATCTGTTATATAAGCCATAGATTATGCAGAGCATCTGCCATACAAGTCCCTGTGATTGAGCTGTTACTATAGAAAGGATGACATATTAGAATGAACGCATAAAAATAAACTTATCATTTAAGATACAGCCGGAACTACTGTCAAAGCCGTGCTGTTTTCGAAAAGAAAAAAAAATACTGATTCAAGAATTTAACCTCGCTGTGGTATAATCTAACATTATCTAACACCATATCATTCTAATTTCTGTATAGATTCAAAGGTGCAACTAGCAAAACCAAAGCGCTACCTATAAAACATCTTGCCCCTTCTTGAATTTATACAATGCAAGAGCTGCTGTGTATAAATGCTATATCTGTTTCTGAGGGCAGTACATTACAGCTCTCTTTGTTAATATAATGTGATTGACCTTTTCAAAGAGAATGTTATTAACATCATGATATTAGCAGTTAATATCCTTTCCAGGGACAGTCTTATAACGGGAAAAACACAACAAGGAATCGCGCTTCATCCATCTTGTGCTCCAGAATAGGTGTTCTCTATCTCTTTTTATTTATAAATGACACTTGCTACATTATTCCTTAATTTTCACCTAAAACATTTATAAAAAAAAAAAAATAACATGCATTTCTATTTCTATGCTTTATCATAGTAGTTAGCATGTGTGTGTGTGGATGTGTGTGACAGGTTGACGGTGCATGCTGAGTGTCCAATGCATCTTGAGGATTTTCCCATGGATTTCCACTCCTGTCCTCTCAAATTTGGCAGCTGTGAGTGCAACACTCTTCACCTTTGATCAGCATGTCTGGAAAGCTTTATTTCAGAGATGAACATATTATTATAGGGTCAGATTACTGAGGTAATGAATGTGTGTGACTCGCATTCCATAGATGCATACACAACAACAGAGGTGACATACACCTGGACAAAGAATGCCTCAAACTCGGTGGTGGTGGAGGGGGAGAGCTCCCGATTAAACCAGTATGACTTACTGGGACAGACTGTAGGCAATGAGACAATTAAATCCAGCACTGGTGAGTGGCTCTGCATAAAATTCCACAAGAACAGTTTTTCATCCTGTGCTTTTTTGCTTTGCATTTCTGTTTTTTTGTTGTTGTTGTTGTTTGTTTTTTCTTATATTATGGCAAGGAACGTAAGTATAGATATTCTTCGTGTCAGTTGCTATGTTCTAGCAAATACCACATTTCATTCTCTCGGTTGCAATATTTATATTGCCTTCTCTGGACACAACTGAGCAACGCAGCCAGAAACACTTACATTTATTTTTCACCACCCACTTCACCTCCACACCCCCTTCTCCTTGCTCTCGATGTATTCATGCTGTGGCCTGCGGCACCGCTTTTCTCTCGTTGCCATTTAGCGGTTCAGTAAAGCGAACAAAAATGGCACAGGGCGTAGCAGAGGCAAAACCCTTGACAAGACATTCCACTTCTGCTGAGCACAGAAAACCCCCAGTACATCACATCGCTGGATTTAGAGACAAGCATGGCTGGCATTCCACAGGAGGAAAACAACATTCTGTCTCTCATTGTGATTCCTCTCTGTGTCTGTCTGGTTGTGCATGTCACTGCCTCTCTGGTTTCTCTCTTCTCTACTTCACTTCATCTGAGCCAGTGGCTGTATAGACATCAGGGAGGGAAACACCTACACCTGTCTCTAGCTCTCTGTCTCTCACAGTGTCTGTGAATTGTGAGATGTATGAGAAACAGGCTGGAGGGGTACAAACAGAATTCATCCTATATAATTGGATTGCATTCAGTGAAACTAAAAGCAGTAATGCACTTCCTTTGTGGGTGCAACTAAAATGGCAACATAGTATATTAACAACAAGAGAGCCATCTTAGCAATAACACCACTTTCCTAAGCTTATGTGGTTTATTCATCTGCGTTGCAGGGTCCATGTAAAAGGGTCATAAATCAATTACGCTATCATTTAAATACACAGTGCAACACCGTGAGCAAATGCTTTAAGTGATTTAGAAACAAAAACGCTGTGTATGCTCGTGTCTTATGTGTCTAGCAGTGGGAGATCGATCCTGTCGCTGATTGAACCTTACTCTGTAGTCACAGAGGAGCCTCCTGGCTCTCTCAAACACGCACTCAATTACGGACGTCTTCTTTTAGAACGCATCACGTGTTCTCCTCCAGCTCGATAAGGTCATATAAAGGTCATCCTGCTCCTACATTCGGTCCCCTTTATTATCATCTGATTGTCCTACATTGTACTCTTAGTCAAGCTGTTGTGTTGTAGATGAGGGAAGCCACTTCGTGTCTCAATGGACAGAATTTCCAGCAGCACTTCTCAAACGTCCTCAAGGGACACTTTCGTTAAAGGCTATTTAGCCAACCAAGGAAAAAAGTCATTTCAGCAAGGATATGCACACATTATTACAGCACATGCACATACTGTAAGAGTAAGCAACAAAAAAAACACACAAAAAAACCCAACCACAATGCTGGCCTAAGGCTTTCTCTGTTGGTAGGATGGTAAATCTCCTGATTGCATAGTGTTAGATTAATCGTTTATTATGACAGGGTTAGCAGGCAGTCTTGTTTTGGGAAAATTAATATTACTAAGCAAACTGATGTTTAATGTCAGTTTATCCACAAATGTTTATATTTGCTTGAAATTACACCATATATAATTTTAAGCAATTTCAGATAAACAATAATGCAACTATAACAAGAAAAAAAAAAGTATGTAATTGATCTTCCTCAAAATACACAATGCCATGAAAGACCTGACTGCTCTTCCCTGCTTAAATTATCCCATACATCAGTTATACTGAGGTAGACGGTCGATTTAATACTGTGGGTTGCATCAGATTTCCACTCGCACTCGTTTTCAGTGTTTTGGGGGAGTCGTGATCATGCTGAAAGCCACAGGATTCACAGAAATTTGCAGACAGGCAGGTGTTTTTTCTGACATACTGGCACCTCAATTTGATTAAAAAAAAAGATTTTGATTTATCATTCCATGGGATTTGTTATCACTGGTTGCCACGCCATGCTTTATGGTCTTTGGCTAATGAGAATATCCGTTCTGCTTTGCCTTTCTACAAAATCTCTTTCTCAGCAACAGTGTGCCCTAGAACACCATTGGAGACCATTTCTCACAGCTGAAACTTTAGTGCCAGACGACTCTGCCAGATGCTGAGCAATTATTTGACTGGCTTTCTTTCTCTCTCTTCAGAAGATGACCTTTTCGCAATGCAATCATGTTTTTGAATCTTCTAGTGCATTTTTTTTTTGTCATTACCAAACCTCTTCTGGAGGCACCCACATTTTTGGATTTGCCATTCAGTACACCTGTGTATTTGCTAAGCTTCTACTCTGCTAAGTTTCTACCTGGTTTGTCTAACCAGTGTCTGGTGGTGATATTTAAAACGTCCATGAAAAAACTTGAGGAAAAGTTTGAGAAATAAACCTGTATTCTGGTCTTATCACAAAATAATAATGCTTGTAAAATGAAAAGAAATGTTAGTTTTATTCTATAGATCTAGATCTATGATAGATGCATTTAACATACTATTACATAGAAAGGAAAAAAAAGAAACACTTACTGCCCACTTACAGCAAAATGTAAGTCCTTCCTACCACCACCATGCTTCACTATGTGGATGGGGTTCTCAGGATGAGGTTCTCAGTAGTGTTTGATTTTCACTGAAGGCCAAAAAGTTCTGTTTTATCTCATCAGACCACAGAACCTTTTTTCAAGTTTGCTGAATCTCCCAACATGCCTGTTGGCAACCTCCAAAATTAGATTTCATATAGCTTTTTTGTCCAATTATGGCTTTTGTTTCACCACTCTTCCATAAAGCTTAGCTTTGTGAAGTGTCTGGGCTATGGTTGTCCCATGAACAGCTTCTAACATCTGAACTGTGGATCTCTCCAGCTCTTTCAGAGTCAGACGTGGCCTCTTGGTTGCTCCTCTGACTAATGCTGTCTTTACCCAGACACTGACTGGTGGATAATAATACAAAATTATTGTTGGACGATCAGGGATCAGATCTCATGGTATTGTTAAAAAATTAAATAAATAAATAAAAAGAGATGACTAGATTTTTTTTGGTAATAATATTGTTTAGCTATGAATTTTTGAATTCATTTTGAATGATCTTCTAAAAGGTTAAGCCATAGATAATTTTGTTCTATCTTTCCGTTTAAGAAACACAGGGTTTTTTGCAATTGTTAGTGCTATTAATATGAAAGGTTTAACATGTTTGGGTATCGCTAAAGTGGAGATAAAGTGGGGCATAAAGGGAATCCGAGGTCAAGGATCTTGTGTCTAAGAACAGAGCCAGACAGAATGAAAGTAATCGTCTGTGGATGCTGGACAGTGTGGGCATGTATTAGTGTGACTGAATCCCATGCATTTCAGTTTATGGGTAATGTGAGTTGTGTGAAGAACTTTATATTGTATTAATTTTGAGTTAGAGGACATTGAGAAGATGTTATTACATGCAGTATATTGCCAATTGATGTCAGATTGTTGGTCATTTATGTCAGCAGTCCATTTCTCAATTGGAAGTGATGTGTGTATTGTGCTGTTTGTAGATATGATTAATTTTTATATTTATGCCAACATTTTTTTGGTTTGAGGGCGTATGACTTAAGATAGAGAGGTGGACTGTATTTGTGAAGGTTTCTGATGTTGATGCATTTCTTTATAGCTTGTTTCATTTGGGTATACTGAAACTGACCGTGATCTGGTATAGTATGAAGGTCATAAACAAGCTGTTACTGAATATCTGTCCCAGGCTGGTTCCTCCTCTCTGACTCCATGCTGAAAACTTAAAAGGTTTAGTGTTAAATAAGAACATGGGATTATTCCACAGTGTGGTATTATCAGATGGAGAGAAACTGTTATTAGGGAGTTTGTTTGTTTTCCACCAGGTGGTTAGAAGAGTGCTAATAGTGTTATATTTATGACAATTATGCTTTTTATTATGATTGTTTGGTCTATGGACAGAATGCCTCTGCTCTTTAATTAAACTATCCTCAATTTCTAACCATGGATGGTTTGTGTTTTTTGCCCAGTCTCAAATATAAAGTAATTGACTTAATAGGAAATAATAGTGAAAACAAATTACATCCCCTAGTCCTTCAAACTGTTTATGTTTTTGGAGAATGCATAGCTTGATACTAGGTTATTAGTTTTTCCAATAAAATCTGGTGAAGGCTTGGTCAAGAAAGGAGAAGGGTGTAGTAACAGGAGTCGTAGAGAAAAGGTGGTTGATTTGGGGCAGGATATTAATTTTGACTGTGAATATTCGGCCAATTAAGAATAAGGGTCATTTATACCATCTTTCCAGGTTGATTTTTAATTCTTCTAGCAGGGGGATATCATTTAATGTGCATAGTTCATTTAAATGAAATTAATTGTGCTGAAATGCAGATTCCAAAGTATTTGATGGATTGTTTTGTGCAAATAAAATGCAAGTCCCCGACCTCAGCAACCCAGTTGAATTGAGTTAGGGGCAAAATCTTGGAATTTGTCCAGTTAATGGAGTAACCAGACACCTTGCTGTAACTGCTAATTGAATTATGGACTGATGGAAGGGATACTGAGAGATTTGTAATATATAATAAGATGATGGTATGTCTGATGTGACAGCCAGTGATTCAATGAAAAGTGCAAACAGTAATGGAGATAATGGGCATCCTTGTTGAGTACGTCTTTTGTAGCTTAAATTGTTTTTATATGTATCTGTTAGTTACCACAGCGGCACTGGGCAATTTATATAGCATTTTTATAAGCATTTCATGAAATGTGATCCAAATCCAAAGTGACAGAGAGCAAGAGAGGGGAAGAGAAAGGACCACTCTACCCTAACAAATACTTTCTCAGCATCTAGTGGTACTACTTTCGGTGATTATTTATTTGCCGAGTTATTACTGTTGTACCAGTGCATTAAGTGGGCAACTGTCTGAGCAGCAAAATTTTGGTATTAACTCTCACTACGAGGAGTGCATAACTCAACTCTGAATATCAGGAGGTATTTGAAGACTGGATAGATTAATCTAAGTTCACTGCTTTCACTCAAACCAGAATCAAATAAATACAAAAATACAAATAAGAACAGGCAATTTAATCAGTACAGTCATTCTGTAAGAACAGTTTGAGTAAACTGAACTAATCAGATTTGGCACTGTGTACTAGAGTATGCAATATTCAGAACAGCCTGCACTTAGATAATTGCTCTGGCCTGGAAAGATGATTACAGAAACCATAAAAAATGCATGACTGCTGTAAGTCATAAGACATGTGGATGTTCTTTAATTCCCTTGTCCCATCCATGTCTGCCTTCATTTCTCAAGAGATCTTATTGGTTTCTTATTGGTATTTATCGTTTTTGGTGCTAACTGGTGGCTCATGATAATTTTATCAAAAATCCCCCGATTTTATCATGCTTTTATCAAAAATCCTCTCCCCTGTTGTCACAGTGCTGCCCTGTTCAATGATGACACATCTACATTTCAATAACTGATTACCAAGGTGACGGCATCTTGATAGGTATGGGGAGAGGGATGAATGTGCTCATTAGTAGCAATTAGGAGGCCAGATATGTGTTCTTGTTTATATCACAGAAGTAGGATGGATAGAGAGACTATGTGCACATGGACTGTAGACATGACTAACGTCATCAAAAACAAACAGGAGAAATGTCTGGAAATTGGAATGATTCAGAAGAGAAGAAGCAGTTGGCCGTTCATGCCAAGGACAAAAAAAAATTGTCAAATTAATGTCACAGTCCAGGTTGCATCATTTATGATTGAGAAATAAAGAAAGTGACGCAAGTTAAGAGAAGACGCAGATGAATGCAGGCCAATAATGTCCCAGATTCAGATTGAAAGAACACTCAGGGAGTGAACGTGACAGAAAGGAATGATAAACAGAGGGAAGGAGGGAGGAAATTCACATATACCAATGCTGCTGTCTGTGCAACATGTAAATCTGTTAGCACATTAAATCCTGTGTTTCAGGCTCATTCTCCCGTCCTGATACGCAATTACAGACCTCTAGTGATGCGGAATGTGGCGGAATGTGTTCATGACCTCAACCTGGTTAAAAAAAACACAGTTTCCCCTTCCCTTCCACACACTGCTGTCATCTGGGACCACATGCATAATGATTTCATCTCCATATCATAATTGCTACCTTCATGTTACAAGGACTTCATGCTTATAGCTGAAGTCTCGACAGACACACACATATGATATGATAGTACCCCGATATAATATATTTTCGATACAGCAAACATAAACACTCCCTGAATATGTGTCCTTGGTTTTCATTTTCAACTGATTAAAACATTCAACATTATATATTGCTTTCATACAACAGTTCTATAAACTACAGTGTTCTGCTTATTTTTGCTCCACTAGTGGAAATAGATCCTGAAGAAGCCACATCCACTTTATATCAAGTCAGCTAGCTGGCACACATTGATTCATACATTCCTGTAAAAATTCTGTTCCTGAAAAGTATGGCTTGCCATGTCCGCTGATGAGGACACTAACACTACTGTAGTAACCATTTCAAACATGGGAGTGGAATTTTATGTGGCAAATACAGACAAGCGGCGTGATACACAGTGAAATGTCTCAGTGCACTTTTAAGAAATATAGGCACTCTTGGAACGCTGCTCGACAAAACAAATTAGTCGACCAGACTATTGTATAACTATTGTATAATAGAATGTAACACAGAATGTAATTTTAAAATGGCTATTTAAACATTAATGCTCTGGCCAAACTTTCACTGGTGTGCAGGGTTGCCAGGTCTCAGGAAAATTTTCACCCCATTTCAAAACCACAGAAAATACCTGAAACTTGGCCAAAAAATTTGGGGCTTAGCCCAATTTAGGTGACCTGTAACTCAAACTTTTTTTATTCGTTCTCCACTTTGTAAATATGAACTTCCCAATCACTACGCTGATTTCAACCATGAAATGCTGCCTTGATGCAGAGAGAGAGAGAGAGAGAGAGAAAGTGCTATTGGCTCAAGACAAAGAGTATGCTAGCTAGTTTATTAATTTTTTAAAAACCCTTATAGCCTCATCAGATTCAAGACATAGAGGAAGCTACTTTTTCAGAGGCGGGAGTGTGGGCTTGATAAGGTTTAGATGTTTATTACACCTCACATAATTAAAGTGGTATATAATGGAGAATAGGCTAGTTTATTATGCAGTCTGGTGAATGTATTGTTCAATATGCAGACATATCTAAAACAATCACATTTTGCTGCTTTTCAGCCTGAAATGAAGACAGACACAGTTTTTGTTTTATCCAGCTGTATTTACTCAGTGCAACTTATAACATCCAAGTGAAAGATATAACACCAACATTTTTTTTTTTTAATTTCAAAATAAAAATCCAGAATCATTGAGTTGGGAAAATGATAACCTCCCTCCTAAAAATGACTTGTAAACTCAATAATGTGTAGCTAATCACCTTCTCAGTGGCACACAAAGCCATTTGACTTTCAGCTGTGATCAGCTGTGGTCATTTTGATTAGCTCAGTATGAAAAGAGCTTTCCTGGAGCATTTTGTAATGCAACTGAAGCAAACAATCAACTATGGGTGGCAAGGCATTGTCAAAAGATCTCCAGGATAAAGTTGTGGACAGGCACAAGTCAGGAGATGAATACAAAAAAAATATTCAAAGGCTTTATCAATGCCTAGAAGCACAGTGAAGTCTATTATTAAGAAGTGGAAGGTATTTGGTACAACACAGACCCTCCCTGGATCAGGACGTCGCTCCAAGCTGGATGAAAGAGACAGGAGGAAACTGGTCAGAGAGGCTACCAAGAGGCCTACAGCAACTCTGAAGCAGCTGCAGGAATTTATGCCAAAGAGTTGTCATTGTGTGCATGTGACAACAGTCTCACAAATTCTCCACAAATGTGGCTTGTATGGGAGGGTTGCTAGAAAAAATCCACTCCTCAAGAAAGGCCACATGAATGCACCCTGAAGATTCTGAGGCCACATGGAAAAAGGTGTTATGGTCAGATGAGACTAAAATTTTATTATTTGGCCTCAACACCAAACAATATGTCTGGTGGAAATCCAATACCGCTCACCATCCAAATAACACCACTCCTACAGTAAAGCATTGAGGTGGTAATATCCTGTTATGGGGGTGTTTCTCTGCAGCAGGGACTGGAGCACTTGTCAGGATAGAAGGAAAATGGATGCGGCAAAATACAATCAAAATCCTTGAGGAAAATCTGCTGCCCTCTGCCAGAAAGTTGTCAGTGGGAAGAAGGTTTACCTTCCAACATGTCAATAACCCAAAGCACACAGCAAAACTTACCACACAGTGGTTGAAGGAGAAAAAGGTGAATGTTCTTGCATTTTGCATCAAATTTAACTGAACTTGAAGTCTAGATGTGCAAAGTTAGTAGAGACATATCCCAACAGACTAAAGGCTGTAATTAAAAATTAAGGCAAATTAAAGCAAGGGGTTGATCCTTTTTCCAACTCAGTGATTCTGTTTTTTATTTTTAATTTTTTTTCTGACATGTTGGTGTTATATCTTTCACTTGGATGTTATAAGTTGCACTGAGTAAATACAGCTGGATAAAACAAAAACTGTGTCTGTCTTCATTTCAGGCTGAAAAGCAATAAATTTTGTGATTATTTTAAAGGGGGGTGATTCTTTTCTATACCCACTGTACTGGAGGTATGATGGACTGGAGAATTTTCTACACATAATCATAAATCTAACCCTAAGATTAACCTCAGTAACTACAAAGAAATGGTTTTACTCTTTCAGTGTAGAAAATAAAAATAAATAATTATTGAAATCACTCTCTATCACTCTCTCTCTCATATATATATATATATATATATATATATATATATATATATATATATATATATATATATATATATATATATATATATATATAAAGCAGTCTGTCCTCCTCCTTTTACTACACACACACACACGCATACACAGACATTGGGAGAGGCATTGTAAATTGAAATCAGGTGATAGAAAGCAACATAGTGCATCAAGACTACAGGATTTCATTTGAGTTAGTCCCCTGTGCAAAATCCAAAACATGCATATCTAGACATGATAATTCACATAAGGGAGGAATAAAGGAGGAAGTGTGGAGGGTGCATGCTGACAAAAGGAAGAAGTGTATCTTAGAGGAATAGTGCAGGGTAAAATCCCTCTACTCTCAGAAGGAGTTCCCTCTTTGCTGAGTGACAGAATCAAGGCATCCTCCAGCGCGTCCAGAATCCATATAGCTTTCTCCATTCTGTTGCCATGGGCAACTCCATCCTTGCTCTCTCTCTCTCTCTCTCTCTCTCTCTCTCTCTCTCTCTCTCTCTCTCTCTCTCTCCCTCTCCCTCTCTCTCACTCTCTCTCCCCCCCCCCCCCTTCTTTCTCTTAGTCTGTTGACAGTTTTCCGTAAGGGATCCTCTGTTCCAAGGCTGGTGGTCTGCCATGTTTCTGTAGCTCTGAATACTAATTACTCTCTTAGGCCATAACGATATACATTCATACCCCAGGCAGTGTGAAACAGATCATTATTTAATGATTCCTAGATTGACAAAGATGGAAGAAAGCATCTGACCCGAACAACTGAAACTGCTTCTTATCAGAGCACTAATCAGCTCTGAACATTTCTTCCCTTTGGCTTCTGTTGTGGTGTTTAATTAGGCTTAAACTGTACAATATGTTTATATATTGCACTACTTCCTGTAGAACATGTTCCTTTCTCTGTTTTCAGGCGAGTACACAGTGATGACAGCTCACTTCCATCTGAAGAGGAAGATTGGATATTTTGTGATTCAGACATACCTCCCGTGCATCATGACAGTCATCCTATCACAGGTCTCCTTTTGGCTCAATCGTGAGTCCGTGCCTGCCAGGACTGTGTTTGGTGAGTACTGCAATGAGTAGTTTTTCCCTGTCTATTCTATTTACATCATACAGCTGGACATGTGGCGATGACATATATGGAGAATATGTTCATATTTACACACACTTGATGAGTAGGTAATGTCTCAGGCGTGTATGTCTGAGATTACATCCCAGAAACTGTATCACTAAAGCAAAAATAAAGCAAAAGGCGATTCCCTCCAGCTTGCCCCTAACCCACACTACTTGCTGAATTTGAATTTCACTAAAGCAATCTGTCTCTCCTTCTCGAAGCAATGTTATATCCATTTAAAAAATTAACAATCCAGTGCATGAATTATTCATTTTAATGAGTCAACCATTCAATGTGAGGCAATTTAGCTTGTTTTAATGCAGTGTGTGATTCAATGTAATACAATTTAATGAGATTCAACACAGCACAAAATCTTTTATTGTTCGTAAATATTGTATAGTGGTCTTCAAAAAACTAGAAAGCATAAATGAACAATCCAGTTATGGGATAGATAGAGAGAGAGAGAGAGAGAGAGAGAGAGAGAGAGAGAGAGAGAGAGTAGGCTACATTGCAATTGGATACAGTTATAGGAGAGAGAGAGAGAGAGAGAGAGAGAGAGAGAGAGAGAGTAGGCTACATTGCAATTGGATACAGTTATGGGAGAGAGAGAGAGAGAGAGAGAGAGAGAGAGAGAGAGAGAGTAGGCTACATTGCAATTTGATACAGTTGTTGCATCCTATTTGGAATCCTATTCAATATAAGGTATATATCTTAACAGATAGCAGTGTAGATGCATTTGTTCTGGTATTAAAAATGTTATTTGCTCTTCATTATGCGACATTTGTGACACTGTTCATGAGAAATGTCGAACAGTTTTTCTTTCCTCTCGCCTGGTGTTTTGGCAGTTTTCTGGTGAATCCAGATCTCAACCAGAAAACACAGCGATTCATCCTAGCACCTTTCTAAGGATGTGTGCATTGCCTGTGAGTGAAATCTTCCACATTTCACCGGCTGGCATATGACCTGGAAGGATCTGAAGGTTGTTGTCAAATCCGTTCTTGAGTGTTCCTAGTGCTCCCACTTCGACCAGCACCACTCTTGTCTTGGCATTCCACATCCTGCTTATCTCAATTTCCAGATCCTATGTATATCTCCTTGAGTCTGATGGTCACATCATCTGGAATGGCAATATCTGTCAGCAGGCACGTCCTCTCTCACTTATTGTGGAGCACTGTGTCAGGACGGTTGGCTAGTATCATCTGGTCAGTGAGGATAGGCACATCCCATATTGTTGCTGTCTTGTTGATGTTGATGACTTTGTCAGGGACGTGCTCATAGTACTTGTCAGGTACTTCCCTCAGGTGCTTGCACATGGTCCAGTGAATGTATCTGGCCACGTTTTTGTGTCTGTGAGTGTACTCAAACGGTGCAAGCATCATGCAACCAGTGACTATGTGGTTGATGTCTTCTTTTTATTATTATTATTATTATTATTATTATTATTATTATTATTATTATTATTATTATTATTATCATTATTATTATTATTATTATTATTATCATTGTTGTTGTTGTTGTTGTATAATAATATATTTCGATATCACAAGAGAATAAATTACATTTATAATTAATTTCAAAAAACAATGAGACACCTTTCCACGGCAGGATACTTGTGTCACATCAAACTGTACTAATTCAGAGCCGTTCCCTTCTAAAGTGTGCCTGACAACCAGGTGCATGATGTTTTGGCCTGCTCTCCTGGTTACACCACACGCCCACTCCAGTCCGTAAATTGGTAGCATGGAAATGTGCTGAAGGCGTCCTCAATCCACATCACTAAATCACCTGTCAAGGAAGGCTATGTGCTATAGATAAACCTGTCACAGCATGTTTATGATTTATGATGGGTTTTTATAGCTACAGGTTATTTTGTGCTACTGCCCTGTGATTCCTGCTTATGACAAAAATCCTTGATAATTAATCTGCTGTGACACTTTAGTGGGAAGTGTAGATTAACTGGCTTGGCTCGACAAGAATTGAATCTGAATTATTTGCGTGTCAAAGATATTATTCTGGAATTCCTGCATGAAAAGTAACCCAGTATTCTTGGCTTTCATGCTAAGGACAAGAGAATTTTATTGTCTTTGTTGTACATATTTTAGAATATAATAAAATAATTGTGATGTATGTGTATGTGTATGAGAGAGAGAGACAGAGAGAGAGAAAGAGAGAGAGAGAGATGCAGGAGATATGCAGGAAAGCTGTGCTCTGTGTTTTAAGACTTATCCAAAAATCTGTCGTCACAGAACATAAGCAGACAAATGGCATTAGTCAAAAAGTATTTGGAACTAGAAAATTGTATTGGAAAAGAAACACGGTCCAAATTCATAAGCAAATTCCACTGTGGCAAAAGACTAGTTACGTATGCAATTGTGGTTCTATGAATACCAGATAACTGCTATGTTTGGTGAATATCATGGCAAGACCTTCCAACAAAGCCATGAAGTAAAAAGTGATGTGGCATTTGCAATAAATACTATTGCCATACAGCCTTCTTGCTGAGTAGCAGCATAGAAACTGCTAACTAATGCCCATGAGGAGGAGATGCTCCTCGTAGAGTGGCATTATTAGCTCTGGTTTCTATCCCAGCTTCTAAAATACTATTAGGCCTGTGGCTAAATACTGTTTTTTCCCACCATATCTCACACTTTTCTTGGTTAGTTCCCAAGTTACCCATGGTCGATTGTACACAGCTTCGGCTCTGAGTGACTAATGAGCCACGGTGGAAGACTTGTGCTTGTGCAGTTAGTGTTGGAGTCCCCTAGAAGCCAAGAAGGAGCACCAGCTATTTGTCCACTACCTTATCATTAAACATCAGTCACACGTGCCCATGCCCAATGATGACTGATAAGCAGAATAAGAAGCCAAGAAATCAATCTGAGTTTCATTCTAGGTGTATGGATGACCATTTGAGAAGCATGAGGTCACTAGGCTGTATTCAGAGTTGAGTTAAGCAGTGAGGATTTAATAAAACAGGGAGGCACGGTGGCTTAGTGGTTAGCATGTTTGCCTCGCACCTCCGGGTTAGGGGATTGAAACCCTCCCGCAGCTCTATGTGCTTGCCCTATGTTCATCCCACAAACTCCGGTTTCCTCCCCCAGTCCAGTAGGCTAATTGGCATTTCCAAAATTGCCCAGAGAGTGTGAATATGTGTACATACACTCAAAAAACTATTGAATGCTATTTGACGCCAATATGAAATACATAAATATGACACTATTGGTTCGATAATAGTATCGTAACTTTAAAGTTTTAAAGTCCATGAAAAGGTTTTGTTTTTTTTCCCTGGACGGTTGACATCAAAGGTGATAGTATCTTAATCTGAGACAATACTCATCTCAAGGATTGATTTTTTTTTTTTACAGATAAAGTTATGAAATAGTAACTAATCAGTAACTGCATTAAAACTGTAAAAAGTATATGTTGTTACAAGAGTGAGGAATGTGCAGGTTTAATAATAGTTTGAGCCAGAATCAAGTAACTCTGTCCTGTTACCATGGAGATTCCCTATGTTTTCTTTCTTCTAACCAAGTAATAATCTCTTTTTCTCCTCTTGCTGTCGGCTAGCTTCAGAAGAGTTAGAACCTCACCTTGGACCCCAGAACTAATGTGCATCCACAAACCTGTTACTCAGAAATAGCCTTTTTTGTAATTTTGAGAACACAGTTGTAAAGACATTTACAAAGATGAATGCGTTATGGATATTTACATTGTCAGCTCTCACGCTAGCTACACACCAGCACACATACTGTATGTGCATGTGAATGTACAAACCCCGGGTCTTTATTGACCTTTCATTTTCTTATAATCACAGCATGCAGCCTGCATTTGTACATGCACCTTCTGTTTATGTTTAATGCATAAGAATATTCACTTTTAATGATGCGTCTATTATTGCAGTCTTTTCTATGGCAGCATTTGTAGTTCTGGTTTATTTATGATATTATAGTTTTTTTTTCTTTGTGTTTTTGACCTCTTAGATGAGTGAGTCAGTATGGCAGTATGAACTCCAGGAGAGAAACACCATGTCCTTTCAGCAAGATGAATAAATTGAGACCAAAGGTTCATTATGACTAAGATATGTGACTAATATAATTGCGTGGTGCTTTTTTTTCTGTTTGTGTGGTTTCTTTACAGAATGCTGGGGTGCATGCTTTTAGCTAATTATACTGAGAGAACAGGAACAGTAAAAGGATTTGTGAAATCTGTGTCCATATACCCATACTGTAGTACCTAACTGACTAACCATCACACTGACTTTATTTTATTATTAGTCCAAACTATATTGTTTGATTAACTGATGTAAATAGTGATGTGTGAGATTTTTTTGATGGCACAATTGTAGTGAGGGGAATAATTTAGCCATTTTTATTATGTAATTGAATCTAAGACACTATTGAGGGGAAAAGGCATAAACATGGCAAAATGTAATGTTTCAATAATTGTTGTTTTTATCAGTAAAAGAGACTTTTCCTTAATGCCAAGGATCTATTTAGCCAGCGTTTAATTTGAGACACCTCCAAAATGTAGCACACCTGCGTTCCGGAACCTTTTCTGCAGCTGGATGTTTAAAGTCTCACATAGCAATATAATCAAAACACATAGTTTTAGTTTTTAATTCACCAAAAGTAAAATAGAACAACAAAAAAACTGCAATGAAAATGCTAATCTTATATTACCGCTGCTCAAATATTGCTTATAGCCAATCAATAGCCTTTTTCACATAATGTAATCATTTCAGGTTCAAAGGTCACCTGAATTCGTTGTCATGAAGCAAAGCCTACAGTCACACAGCATGCGTTGTAGAATGTGTCATGGCGAAAAGAAAGCAGTTATCATTACAGCATTTTTTAAGAACACAAACAACGACAGAAAATGGAGCAAAATACTAAAAAGGCACGAGTCCAAGAGAGCGAGCACCAGCAGGTCACTGATGAAGCAGTATGGCGACCATTCCCAAGACTAGCACTGATAATACTAGCCTGATTTTGGAAGGTTTTTAGAACCATGAGGCTAAACGTTAACCTGCGCATGGCTTTGAAAGTGAGATTGACTGCCCAGAATTAAATGGAGTTACCAGACCACGTACAGCCATTCGGGCTTTTAGGGAGTACAGGGACTCAAATACAAAAAAGTTTCTGAAGAACTGAGGCAGTTGTTGGCTACTGTGAATACCATACCAATCTCGAGTGGAGCACAAGTGGACTCTCAGTGGGTTTTATAATTGATTAAAAGAGAGATAAGTCATAGTTTTCTAAAAGCTAAAAAGAAGGCAGGTGAAAAAAAACATACATCATTGTGTTTTTCATTTTAGGGGGTAGTTTGTGGTACATTTCATATTTTTATGATTGTTTTAAGCATAGGTAAACATTTCATTAGGAGCATAACTCCTTGCAACCAGGGGCTTTACTGTGGGAGATTTAAATGTTATGTCTTCATCCAGTTACATAATTGGTACAACTACATCCAATCTACTATTTAATTTTTTTTTTTTTTTTTTTTTTATTTTAAAGGCCAATTGGTGAATAGGTTTTAAATACAGATAAATTGTATGCTTCCATATGGCAACAACATGCAGTAGAGGGTAATTATCACTCCAAACTTAAGCCTTACCTTGAGAAAATAAAAGTGCTGAGCCATTCTTTGTACTGTTTAACAAGACCGGATAGATCGCGGGCCTCTGCTCCATGCAGAACATTTCAGTCTTCTTTATATTCTTTAGTTTTTGTTAGGTGTCAAATCCAGGGTCAGAGAAGAAGTAAAAACTCACTGTTTCTCATTGACTTTGTCTTTCTGCAATCATTTTAATGTTGATTTGGATAGAGGTCATTATCTTAATGCTGTTTTTGCTTGTTCTCTTGAATAATGCCAATAATTCTTAACTGTGCTTCATTCACCATCAGTATAAGATGAGGTGATTAGAAATTTGATTGCTTCAGCATACAAATCAATTGATGTCTGTGCAATCACATTATAACATTTCTGCTCCCTGTCATCCACATACTTTGCTCACCCCAAATCATCTCTGTGCTGCTTTATTGCCTTTATTTTTGTTGCTTGAGTATTACCGTGATCAGAATGGCATAATCCAATTTAGTCTCTTGTATTGGTGAGGCTTTCTGACATGCAGCTGATTTCCTCGCTCTCACACTAGTATTCATAAAATTCATAAATTGAATTAGAGGCATTTGTTTATGTCCTCATCAAAATTTAAAGGCACCTTGAGTGTGGCAGACGATCTGTCGTTTCTTCTGGTTGGAGACAGAGGTGTAGTTGTCCAACATTACGACCGCATTTACACCTGATCATTTCTTGCATCCTTTATCTAGATAGCATTTTGATAAGATTTTAATCACATGCATTTACACTTGTCATCAAGACTGAATTCGGATTGCTGTATTCATTAATATGCAAACTAGCTCATTAAATTCAAACACTAACTAACAAGGAAATTGTTTAATGAATAAGATGGTTGTCAAATGCAAATGGAGAAACAAATGCATTTGTATAAGGCGGCAAAAATGTGTCTGAGACCTCCTGAAGTGGTTTGAAAGATCGGATTTAAAATGTGGCTCAAGTGAAAAAAAAGTGTAATCCTAATATTCAAATACTTGAAAAAAGGTCTGGTTTAGGAATCTTCTCACGTGGTCACTGGCCTTCTGAATATTATGCAGGAAGGATAGAATGCAATAGGAGCTTTATAAAACATGCCGTTTAGTCTGCAAGAATATACAATTAGTGCAATTTGTAATTCCAATAACTACTTTTTTTTTTTTTTTTTTAAGCAAAAAATATGCCAAAAGGGGTTCAAAAGGCCTTTGTGTAATTTTGTCGGCACGATCTAAAAATACACTTTAGTACTAAATAGTTGGACAGAGACAGGGAAATTAGAGAGAAGAGAAAATTAGTTTCAGTGAGGCATCACAGGATGCTGTAGCCATTTTAAAGGAGGCTGAAACACTGAAACAATAGACTTGGAGCAGACAATATTTTCTGTTTTGTCTCCAAGAATATTGCAGTTTGCTGAACCTCTAATTTACATTAGATTGCTGAGCACAGTATAGCATTGTGTTTGAACCACTTGATTCACCCATTCTTTTACACATTACAATTATTAAATTACTTGGTAAGACTGCATAATCAGGATTCTTTATTTAGTCCTTCTTTTTTCATCTCTTGTGTTTTTCAGGTGTGACAACTGTACTGACCATGACAACTCTGAGTATTAGCGCCCGTAACTCACTGCCTAAAGTGGCCTACGCCACCGCCATGGACTGGTTCATCGCCGTGTGCTACGCTTTTGTCTTCTCAGCCCTCATTGAATTTGCTACAGTCAACTATTTCACCAAGCGTGGCTGGGCCTGGGACGGCAAGAGCGTGGTCAATGACAAGGTAATAAACGTGTTTATTTAACAGCAATATGTGACGGGTATTATGTTGATCTGATTGATGAACATGCTGATAAATGTTCATTAAAAATCTTGGCTTATTATTCAGCTATTATTATTCAGCTATGTAAAACATATTATTTGGCTAACAACAGTAAAGCTAATAGAAAGGGTATTTAGTTAGGAGAGGGAGAGAGGGAGAGGGAGAGAGGGAGAGGAATGCAAGTCTGAACCCGATGTCAGTTTAAATGGTTAATAATCCTATTGTGTTTGTAAAGCAACAGCTTTTTAGTTTCCCTGTGTTTGTCATACATAGATAGGTATTTGTTAGTTAGAGTGAGCCAAGAAACATGTCAGATGGACAAATATAAAAGTGAAGAGAGAGTGTCAGAGACACTTCATAAATGTCTACTCATATAGGAGATAAAATACTGATATAACCATAAACAAATATTACTTAATTTATGTATAACTAGATCATAATTTGTCATGAAGTTCACACTGGCTCCTCTTTTCCCAGCTGTCTTTCTCCTGTACCGTCTTCTCATAGTCGCATGACTTGTTCTCAGTTTATGATTAATTGGCAAAGGACATATGGCAGACAGGTTGCCAATGCAGTACTGTAAAATATATTTACAGTAAAGTACTATAATATCTTACATAGTATAAAATAACACATAATCCAGTACATTTTCTCATATGCTATAAAGTTTGTCTATTTTATTTTTGGGATCAAATATTTATTGAAAATGAGGAACCATTATGTGACAAAGCTATGGACAGCTATACACATTAAAAGAACGGGGGGAAAAAAACATAGAGATTGTATGCATACATGCACAAAAAAAAAAAAATGAAGTCACTAGTACACATGAAAACAGTCCCATTTTTACAAAAAGCACAACAGACATACAGTACATACTAACACAAACACAAGGACACACAAAATACCATGGCTGAAAATGCATGATATTGAGAGGTGATGGTGGGGAAGGGGCAGATCTAAATCACTACAAAAGACTCTTTAGCTTATCAATCCAAATATTCAAGGTAGTTTCGTTTGCACAATTAATTCGAGCTGTTGAGAGCTCCATATAGTTGACATCCAAAAAGCTGAGAATCCATTGTTATGTGGAATAAGAGTGAGGTAGTTTCCACCAACCTGCTATCATTTTCATAGCTGCTATTAGACCAGCTAGTACAATTCACTTATTGAGTTGAAGAAACATATCTAGTATCTTCATCTGACACAGTTTGCATAAGGGATCACTTTTTACATTCGTGCGGTAGAGATTAAGAGGGGGTGAATAAGTTCTATACATATAATTAAAGTGAATTTGCTGGTGATCACGGTTGCGAGATGAGTCATGAATATTAGACCACACAGTATCCCAACTAAAGCCAGGGTCTAAACTTAAGCAATCACATCTCCAGAGCTTGTCCAGTGGGAGTGTAATATATTTGCTTCCACCAAAATTTGATCATATCTGGACACAATACCCTTAAATTGTTTCTGAGTTAAAAAAAAAAAAAAAAAAAAAAAACCTCTGAGTGACTGGACACAGGACATTGCTATGGAACACCATGTGCTTTCAGCACTGACCTAAGCTGCAATTCTTGATTTCATTGAACAAATGTAATCTGTCATCATTATAAATATCCCTTAAGTAATGAATGTCTACAGTCCCCTCGAAAACTATTAGAACGACAAGGCCAATTCATTTGTTTGTGCTATACACCAAAGACAATTGGGTTTAAGATCAAAAGATGAATATGAGACGAGAGTTTAGGATTTTAGCTTTTATTTCTTAGTATATACATCTAGATGTGTTAAACACAATAAAACATAGAACCTTTTGTATCAGACCACACAATTTTTAGCTGAGCAAAAGTATAGGAACAGATAAGCCTTGAAGTAAATTAAAGTAAATAACACTTATTATATTTGGTTGCATATCCCTTGCTTGCAATAACTGCATCAAGTCTGTGACTCACTGACATCACTAAATGGTTGGTTTCTTCTTTTCTTGCTTTTCCAAGATTTCACTGCTGCCTCTTTCAGTTGTTGTTTGTTTTGGGGGGGGGGGGGAGGTTCTCCCTTCAGTCTCCTCTTCAGGAGGTGAAATGCATGCTCAGTTGGGTTAAGGTCTGGTGATTGACTTGGTCAGTCTAAAACCTTCCACTTTCCCCCTCCTGATGAAGTCCTTTTTTGAGTTGGCAGTGTGTTCTGGATCATTATCTTGCTGCATGATAAAGTTCCTCCCGATTAATTTGGATGCATTTCTCTGTAAATTGGCAGACAAAATGTTCCTGTAAACATCTGAATTCATTCTGCTCCAAATTCTACTTAATCATGAGCTACATCATCGATAAAGATTAGTGAGCCTGTTCCAGAAGCAGCCATGCAAGCCCAAGCCATGACACTACCTCCACCATGATTGAACGATGAGTTTGCATGTTTTGGATCATGAGCAGATCCTTTCTTTCTCCACACTTTGGCCTTTCCATCACTTTGGTAGAGGTTAATCTTGGTTCCAGAATTTTTGTGGCTTGTCTCTGTATTTCTTTGCGAATCTGTCTTTGCTATTCTTACTGCTGATGAGTGATTTGCATCTTGTGGTATGGCTTCTATATTTCTATTAAGTCTTCTTTGAATAGAGGATTGTGATACCTTCACTCCTGCCCCATGAAAGTTGTTGGTGATGTCACTGACTGTTGTTTTTGGGTTTTTCTTCACAGCTCTCACAGTGTTTCTGTGATCAGCTGTTGTTGTTTACCACTGGGTGTCTGTTGCTCAGTTCACTAGTACATTATTTTTTCAGGACATTCCAAATTGTTGTATTGGCTATGCCCAATGTTTGTGTGATGCCTTTGATTGATTTTCCTTCTTTTCTCAGCTTCAAAATGGCTTGCTTTTCTCCCATAGAAAGCTCTCTGATCTTCATATTGGCTTATCCTTTTCTTCACAGGTGTAACTGAAGGCTAAAACCAAGAGTAGATGTTCAGAGCTATTTATTGTTTAAACACTGCATCTAACAGGACAGAACTGGGTAACAAGAAACACCTGTCAGTTACATGTTCCAATATTTTTGCTTGCCTACAAATTGGGTGGTCTGATACAAAATACAGTGGGTATAGAAAAGAATCATCCCCCTTTAAAATAATCACATTTTCTTGCTTTTCAGCCTGAAATGAAGACGGACACAGTTTTTGTTTTATCCAGCTGTATTTATTCAGTCCAACTTATAACATCCAAGTGAAAGATATAACACCAACATATCAGTAAAAAATTTAAAAAATTAAAAAACAGAATCACTGAGTTGGAAAAAGGATCACCCCCTTGCTTTAATTTGCCTTAATTTTTTAATTACAGCCTTTAGTCTGTTGGGATGTGTCTCTACTAACTTTGCACATCTAGACTTTGCAATATTTGCCCACTCATCTTTGCAGAACTGCTCAAGTTCAGTTAAATCTGATGGTGACCATTTGTGGAGTACAGTCTTCAAGTCATTCCACAGATTTTCAATGGGGTTTAAGTCTGGGCTCTGACTAGGCCATGCAAGGACATTCACCTTTTTCTCCTTCAACCACTGTGTGGTCAGTTTTGCTGTGTGCTTTGGGTCATTGTCACGTTGGAACGTAAACCTTCTTCCCATTGACAACTTTCTGGCAGAGGGCAGCAGATTTTTTTCAAGAATTTGATGGTATTTTGCCCCATCCATTTTCCTTCTATCCTGACAAGTGCTCCAGTCCCTGCTGCAGAGAAACACCCCCATAACAGGATATTACCACCCCCACGCTTTACTGTTGGAATGGTGTTATTTGGATGGTAAGCTGTATTGGATTTCCTCTAGACATATCGTTTGGTGTTGAGGCCAGATAATTCAATTTTAGTCTCATCTGACCATAACACCATTTTCCATGTGGCCTTTCTTGAGGAATGGCTTTTTTCTTGCAACCCTCCCATACAATGGAGGGTTGTGATATTGTTGTCAAATGCACACAATGACCACTCTTTGGCATAAATTTCTGCAACTGCTTCAGAGTTGCTGTAGGCCTCTTGGTAGCCTCTCTGACCAGTTTCCTCTTGGCTCTTTCATCCAGTTTGGAGCGACGTCCTGATCCAGGGAGGGTCTGTGTTGTACCAAATACCTTCCACTTCTTAATAATAGACTTCACTGTGCTTCTAGGCATTGATAAAGCCTTTGAAATTTTTATGTATCCATCTCCTGACTTGTACCTGTCCACAACTTTATCCCGGAGATTTTTTGACAGTGCCTTGCCACCCATAGTTGATTGTTTACTTTAGTTGCACTACAAAATGCTCCAGGAAAGCTCTTTTCATGCTGAGCTAATCGAAATGACCACAGCTGATCACAGTTGAAAGTCAAATGGCTTTGTGTGCCATTGAGAAGGTGATTAGCTACACCTTATTGAGTTTACAAGTCATTGTTAGGAGTAGGGGTGATCCTTTTTCGAACTCAGTGATTCTGTTTTTTTATTTTTTTATTTTTTTCTGACATGTTGGTGTTATATCTTTCACTTGGATGTTATAAGTTGCATTGAGTAAATACAGCTGGATAAAACAAAAACTGTGTCCGTCTTCATTTCAGGCTGAAAAGCAACAAAATTTGATTATTTTAAAGGAGGGTGATTCTTTTCTATACCCACTGTATGCTATGTTCTATGTCGTTTAACACATCAACATATAAATACCAGGAAATAAAAGCTGAAATTCTAAACTCTCTTCTCATATTCATCTTTTAATCTCAAACTCAAATGTGTTCAGTCTACAGCAAAAAACATGTGAATTGTTATTGTTATTATTGTTATTATAGTTTTGGAGGGGACTGTATATTTTCCCATCGAGATAGGTCTCCCTCCAATTAGAATACAATAAGGGACTTTAACAAAAAAGGAAATCTTGAAGTTTCCAAGGATGCATATTTTCCTCTAATGAATGCCAGGATACAGAAATGTGTGGATCAAACCAACTGACTAATGGCCTCATGAATATGTTTGTCTTTTGATGGATTAGCCTGTATAATTCTTTGGAAAAATCAATGATAATTAAATTAAGCCAGGACTTGATAAATGACACTCTAATTAGAAAACAAGTGACATTTGCCAGTTGAAATTTATGTATTACTTTAGTATAATATATATTATACAGTACATTGTGTGTATGAGTGTGTAGGAGTTCTGATAATTTTAGACTTCATTTTCAGTTATCATATATATTTATCATTTATCATTTATCGTATGAAATCAGGTCACTTTACTCATCAAGCCTTGCCACAAACAATGAACTCTAAATGATATACCACAGCATACAATGAACTCTCATACCTGAGTTGCTGCTTGGTAAATCAGCTTGCATTCATTGGTTTACAGAAAAAAGCATTTCAGATGAAAAGACACACAGAGTGAGCCAATTCCGTGATCTCTGCATACTCAAACTACTGCATATGACACCATTTTGACTTAAAAATATAAGTAGACTAATAGTGCACCACTGTTTGAGTTCAATTTCCAAGTTGAAATGACCTGTAATACAGTTTGTAATGCAGTTACAAAGGCTCAGCTCTGAAAATTACATTTCTCCCGGCATGCTGTCAATCATGCCTCCTTATATCCAACAACTCTAATTGAGATCCTAACAGGAGGCTTTCCTGCCCTCTGAAATCAATTTACATCAGACCTTTCAAACGTTTTCCTGTCAGTCCTGTTGAGAATTTAGGTATATCTTAGGCTCATTTCTCTTTAGGCTTATTGCTTATTCATGAGCATGTCTTTTCCCTAATCAAGTAATAGTAAGTAAATGTCAAACAGAAATGGCATTCTGTTCTATCAGCTTGTCCATATATTTAAGGTTAGTTCAAATTTGAGTCATTAAACATTGCAACCACTTACAAATTACAGCTTTTGAGAGAAAAGCAACATTTACAGACCTTATTTTTTCCTACATTCATTGTGTTCTTTGCTGTTCATTGTGTACACGTTTTAATTTATACTCAGTGTGATTTATTTAGAACTCCTTCTCTGAAAATCATTCTGTTTTCTCACCATTTGTTTTCCTTTCACAGAAGAAGGAGAAAGCCTCTGTGATTAAGAAAAACAATGCATACGCAGTGGCTGTTGCGAACTACGCTCCCAACATCACCAAGGACTCTGTCCTGCCCACCATCGCTAAAGGCGGAGTTGCAGAAGCAGGCAAAGCCAAAACTGAGAGCAAACCAGCCGAGAACAAGAAAACCTTCAACAGCGTGAGTAAGATCGACCGCATGTCCCGCATCATGTTCCCTGTGCTCTTCGGAACCTTCAACCTGGTTTATTGGGCCACCTATTTAAACAGAGAACCCGTTATCAAGGACATGGTCCCCTCCAACCATTGATGCTCTTTAGTAGCACTGAAGATACAGGACTAAAGAGAAAAGCCAAAAACCATCCAGGGACTTCATACCCTCATTCACTCATGAAACCAGTGTCTCGATATCCAGCCACCGAGCTATGGACTGTTGATTGTGTCTCCTCTCTTCTCTCTTTTCTACCGTTTTTCTGCCGCGCTTTTCAAAATGTAAATATGTATTTATGCATAAAATTATATGCCCTGTATGGTTTTTTTCTCCAAACATGGCTGTTTTACTGTGGGTTGGCCATTGGGTTTACTGTGTTTATATTTTGCTGTTCTGTGAGTGTTTGTGGATTCTCCTGAAATCAGACTTTGACCTTTTTCTGTGATCTATTCTAGCATATTGTAGTGTACTGTACATGATATAGTTCAATTATGTTTAGTATTCATCATCATGACATTATTATTTTACCTATTTGTTTGTAATGGTGCTTGTAGACCGTTACCAAGATGAGTAAGAGGTCATGTGAGGAACAGTCAAAACCTAAACAGAAAAAGAGAAAGAAACATCATATTGCCATCTACATTTTTAGTCTCATCCTTTACTGTGAATTAAATTTTTTTTAACATACTGTTAATTTAAATTGATTACTGTAAATTAAGAACACGATAGTAAGTTCTGACTTTTAATCTATTTAAATTAGATTAAATTTATTTCATTTATTTAAATTCTGTTACATTATATATTAGCTTTAAGTTCATTCTGTTTAAAATCAATATCGGGTAAATTCTTTTGTGGAAAAAATGATGTCTTGAGGTATTTATTATGAATAAACTTTTCAGGCAGGGAAGAGGTGAAAACATGTTAACAGCACCACTCCCTAAATATATGTTTGTGTATTTAGTTATTTATTTCTTTGTTTGTTTTTGAGTCTGAACATTTTACCTTGAAAAATCAAAGGACGACCAACTTGGCTATTGATACGCTTGTATTTATTTTGAACTGTTAATTATTTTTTTGTTATTTATGTTTTATTTTAGTGGCATAATGTGGACCAAACACCTACAAGTGCTTCAAGTAATGCATGTTTACCCTCTATAATGAAGCTAAATATTTTTATATATCTTTATTTATGTCTGAAATATTCTGGACTATGAGGTTGTTCCCCTGTGCAGGACTGATCATGAGCATAGTTTATTGTATCTGTACAGATTTAAAGCATTGCGTGTGATTTTATTTCTGACATTACAGTCATGTTTAAAGGAAGGAAGTAATTCCATATACAAAGCATGCTGCAGTATTGTCTTGGCTGTAAGAGGAAATGGCTGAAATGGTACATTAAAAATTTTACACGTGATCATTCCTTATATTTATCTTCCTTTGTTTAATGACAGTAGGTTATTTATTTGTCTGTTTATGTATGTCTGTCTGTCTGGTTATCTATCTATCTTTCTACCTATCTATTTTTTTTCCTGGAATTTCAATTACAATCAAGAGTTCATATCAAGCAATGCTTTAAGTTGTTTTTTAAGTAGCTTTAATTGTGTAAACATATTGTGCATCGTGGTTATGCAGGAAGATGTCAGAGCAATAAAAAAAAAAAAACATTGCAATGCTGGTTGCAGCTGCATAGATATGGAATGTAATAATGCTTTGTAAAAGGCCCATATAAGTGTTTCATTAACTTGTAGATATTATTGTAATATACGTTCAGATATGGAAAGTGCAAATTTATTTACTGGCTGTTAGACTGATGTCCTTTGGGATACAAGAAACAATGGAAGTGTTTTGTTTTTGTTTTTTTATTTGTTTGGTTTTTTTTGGTTGTTGTTGTTTGTTACATTTTGCTGAATTTTCTGTGTTGAAAATGAATTTATGTAATGTGCTATTATGATTTGTTTTGACCAGTGAATTGAATGTCCTCTTTTAATTGCTGACATATCAGATCCAGCACAGATTGTTTTCTGGGGTTTTTTGTTTTGTTTTGTTTTTTTTGTCAATGTCATACCCAATGAATCTGGAAAGTTGTCAGGTGACCAAATCCTTTTTCGATTGCTGCTACGTTTTGCAGTATGTTATAAATAATGATTTTTGCGCTTTCATTCTTGTTCCTCTTTCAACAGCTTCTTGCTGAATTATAATAATCATTTAAAAAAAAAAAAACGAACATGCTTAGTGATTTGTCATTGAATTAAACTTAAAATTGTTAATAAAATTGTTACAAATTATTGCCTGTGTCTAGAGAGCACACCACAAAGAAACATAAATGCACAGAGAGCCAGAGCGCTGTACACACATACAGTACGAAACAGAAATGATAGAAAAAAGGCCTAATATCTTGGGTTTGAGTCATAAATAATGTGGGGTCATTTATCCAAATCACAATAGGGAATAGTGTTAATAATTACAAATTCATCAGAAACATGACAGCTGACTGACACTCTAAATGGCAGCTCTTGTTGATGATAGTAGATGATCTGTCAGAACTACAAGGAAGTGAGGGACAAAACATGTCAGGGCTGTGGAGATATATGTGCTACTCAATTGCTACTTAAATTCTCAAATGGGAAATACTCGAATGTGTACTCTTCACACGACATTCATCGGCTGAATATTTTTAAAGGCTGTGTGGCTGAATTTCTGGAACAATTTGTTGTTTATTGTTTACTGGCTATAAGTTATTTAGTGAAATAGCCTGACAAAGATGGCATCATGCCATAGGAACCTAGGACATGAATACTTTTTTAACATGCAGCTATTTAGAGATGTACAGTGGTCCTATGGCAATCCATTTGAAGTATAATGTTCCTAAATATTTTTCCTGTTACTAATGATACTAAATCATCATCAGTAACCGCTTTAGCCTGGCCAGGGTCACGGCTCCTGAGCTTTCCCATAGGAATGAGGTGGAAATACACCCTGTATGGAATGCCAGACCATTGCAGGGCACCATGCACATACGCATTCACACACTCATACTCTAGGGGCAATTCTTTGCATAGCCAATCTAAGTCCAGCAATGTTTTTGGAGGCAGGAGGAAACATGAGAACCTGAAGGAAACCCTTCACGGAAATGTGGAGAACTTGCGAATCTCCACACAGACAGAAACCCAAGCTCAGGCTGCACCACTGTGCTGATACAAAACGCATTTTTGCAATATTATACCATAGTTTGTTTATTAATTATTTTGTCAATCGAAAAATGTTAGACAGTTTTCAAATGAATGACCCAAACCTGAACGAAGACTCCTGCTGTAGCCTGTAAATCCTGGTCATAGAGGTGTGGAAAAACCTCCTTGTTCTGATGAGCTGGTGGTTTGTCAGACCTCTCTGGCACTGACGTGTCTGTGATGGAGAGCTCTGATTAAAGTGGAATCCCAAAAATGGAGCTCTAAAAATGGCAGGGGAAGGATAGGTCATTATGTGCAGAAGGATGTCTTCATCAGTCAGAGACAGGAGCAGGTGACAGAACACATATCTGGATACTTTACACTACACACCATCTTGTTTCACTCCTCTCAGAGACACACATGAGATTAGAGAGATTGGACAGAAATGAGAAATAAGCTTTAGTCAGTGTTTGCACTTGGATAGGCATATCAACTCATTTTTATTTGCACTCAAACATGCGCTTGTATCAAATGTTGTCTTTCAAACCATGTAAGCAAAATTTTGGGACTTCAGAAACATTGTGACTTAATTTAATGCACTGTCGTTCATATTTCATTTCTACTATTTTATGTCATCGTGACTTTGATTTCTAGGAGGAAGAAATGCACCACTAGCTAAGGACTCAGTCTTCCCTTTTAGAACAAGAAATGAGTTTCAGATATGTCACTGTCTCCCATCAAATAAAATCAACACATAGCCGCAGATAATCATTTGGCGATTCAACAGTGACACTGTAACCTAACCAGACAGCATGTTGGCACTCATGAGAACTGGTACTTGTCAAAGCAGCTTAAAATAGAATGATGCAAAAACAAACAAGGCTCACGTGTTGTTGTCTTTGATTTATATTTATATTTATTTATATAAAAACTTTTTGGCAATACAGTAAAGAATATCTCTCTCTCTCTCTCTCTCTCTCTCTATATATATATATATATATATATATATATATATATATATATATATATATATATATATATATATATATATATATATATACACACACACACACACAGACACACACACACACACACACACACAAATACAGAACTGTGCAAAAGTATTAGGCACCCTATTTTTTTATTTATTTATTTATTTTACACAAACTTTGTTATAGATTTTTTATTTGATGACGTCTACATTAACAAGTCAGCACAAAAAACATTTTAGATTCCCAAACATTAGTTTTCTAGCACAAAATTTAATGTTACAGAAAAATGTTTGTATGTCATTAAAGAAAGCAGCATATTACGTAAGAGACACTTTTCAGACAAAAAACACAATGAAGGCTGATGGGTTTTGCTGCAAAAATAAGAAGCGAGTGCGAAAGTCAAAGTCTCCAGAAGAACTGTGTCTGGTTCTGCAAGATGCGCAATAAAACTTACCAGCTAATTTCTTTATAGCACAAATTGTACCGGAGGCTACTATTTTTAAGTTCTATTTTAATTTTTTTGTCACACCAAATATTGACTTTGTTTCATTTACTACTGTTTACTGATCTTTACTGTATTTTTTTTAATGTAGAAACATTTAATTTTATTATTTTGAGGGCATCTTTGCTCTACAGCATTTCTTAGCATGTTTACTTTACAACATTCTTAGCACTTTTGCACAGTACTGTATATATGTGTATATATATATATATACACTCACCACCTGTACACCTGTGCACCCATGCACTTATCTAATCAGGCAATCATGTGGCAGCAGTACAGTGCATAAAATCATGCAGATACAGGTCAAGAGCTTAATCAGCATAAACATCAGCATAGGGAAACAGTGTGATCTCTGTGACTTTAACCATGACTTGATTGTTGGTGCCAGAAGGGCTGGTTTGAGTATTTCTATAACTACTGATCTCTTGGAATTTTCACAAACAACAGTCTCTACAGTTTTCGCAGAATGGTGCCTAAAACAAAAAACAACCTGTGTGTGGAGGGTCTGCAGGCTGAAACACCTTGTTGATGAGAAAGATCAAAGGAAAATGACCAGACTGTTCTGAGCTGACAGTAACTCAAATAATCACTCTTTACAACCATACTGAGCTGAAAAGCATCTCAGAATGTGCAACACATCAATCCTTGAGGTGGATTGGCTACAACAGCAGAAGACCACATCAGGTTCTGCTCCTGTCAGCCAAGAACAGGAATCTAAGGCTATCATGCTCACAGACTCAACCAAACTGGACAGCTGAAGACTGGAAAAAGACCAGGTTAATTTTTTTTTTTCTAATCTTCAACTGTCCAGTTTCGATGAGCCTGTGCCCATGATAGACTTAGATTCCTTTTCATGGCTGACAGGAGTGGAACCTGATGTGGTCTTCTGCTGTTGTAGCCCATCCACCTCAAGTTTTGATGTGTTGTGCATGTTCTTGCTCTTAAGAAATCACAACTGATCTTGCTTTTACCTCAATGTTCGATTACAACATTTGATTTACAGTTACTTATTTCACCAGCAACACAGATCAATTTTTAAACAGGCTACCAATTACCAGCACATTATCATATATATATCAGAGTGGCCTGGGTCGATTGGGTCTATTAGCATGCTAAGTGGAATGTCCTTTCCTTGCACAAATGTCAGCACATATAGATGGGCACCTCAGGAGGACTATTTTTTACAGTGATTTAGCTGAGGTATGATAAAGTACAGAGTGTGTTCCAACTTTACTACAAACTCTGCCTCATTATAGCAGTGAGTAGGCACAGCGGAGGTGGAGCGTGGGCTGAGCATTATCCTGCAGTGGGCCACCAATAAACAGAGCATTATCTGGTGCCAGAAAATCAGGGAGTTTATTTCCATGTGTTTGATGGATGCCAAGATGCCAAGCACCTAAGATGTCACCAGTATAACAGATTCTCTCGTCTGGCTTAAAAAGCAGCTCAAACCTTGCCATGGGCCAGTTGTTTTTATCAGAGGATCAAATCAAATTATGTAATATTTGTAGCAGAAATTCTTTTTTCAATGGCTTCAGTGTTGTCATCTACATCTAGTTGCTTTTTCCATTGTATATACAATATGGAGTACAAACAAATTTTCGGGTTCGTTTATCCATAATGTTTACATTCCTCGAGGATGAATATTCTGAGATAATGAGGGATAAAAGTAATTCAAAAGACCACTAGAGAATCCCCTTCTCCTTAATACAGTACAAAAATTTTCTAACATTCTGCCTACTAATTAAAACCAATTGAAATGGAAAGTGCTGTTCCTGGCTGCTGCTCTATCGTGCCTGATCAATAAAATGCTGCTAGATTAATGGGTCACAGTTTACTGACGAGCTTGAGCAGCCGCTGTTAACTCCTCCGTTAATTTAATTATTTATTTCCGAAAGTTTTAGGGAGTCTGACCAAAGAAATATGATCAGTAATTATGTACAGTATACACAATCCAAACAGTTATTCAGGGCTGAAAGCCAAAGTTTATGCTGCTGTATTTACTGTAAAAGGGTCAAGTGAAATTGATGATTAATGCATGTGTGCATAATAAATGACAATGTCCTCTAAAGTTAAATGAGTATTCATCAATGCCAAATTATGCTAATAAAATCAGAAATGGAAAGTTGTAGACAGCCATGCTAATCTTTGTTAACACATTTTGCCTGACTCGGGCTAAGGCAATTTCAAACAAATTAAACAGAATAAACATTCAAATGTAATTACCAATTCAGATGAGCAAATTGGATCCAGTTTCATTCTCACGGAAATGACAGTTCTCTGTGGTACAATTATCACTTCAGTGCATTCAGTTTAATTCATCTTAATTCAATTCATTGCCATTGTCGTTATACTTAGATGGAAGTCCAACAGTGTATGAAAAAGCTCACCTTAATATTCACAAGAAGTAGCAGGTGCATTAAAACAATGTGCGAACCACACATTGTTACATCTGAAATCTGAAATTAAATTGCACAAAAAGTACCTAGTAGTTTTAAATGTATTAGCATACTTGGAATATTAATTGACATTGAAATACAATAGAATTCAAAGAATAACATTTTTTTTATTCTGTGTGCTATTAGTTATGTAAATTGGTTGTCATTAGACCAGTAAAAAAGTCCAAATAGCAAAAATGATCAATGTATACAGTATGTGCATATAAAAAGACTCATTGTTAATCATATGATACACATACAATCTCATCTGAAAGTATTGGAACAGCAAGGCTAATTCTTTGGTTTTTGCTCTACAGATCAAAATCTCATCTTTCATTTCCTGATATTTACATCTTGATGTGTTAAACAACGTAGAACATGATACCCTTGGTGGCAGAGCAACCAATTTTTCGGTGAACAAAAGTATTGGAACAGATAACCTTAACGTATATTAAAGTAAATAACACTTAATATTTGGTTGCGTATCCCTTGCTTGCGATAACTACATCATGTCTGCGATCCACTGACATCACCAGATTATTGCATTCTTCTTTTGTGATGCTTTTCCAGACTTGTACTACAAACACATCTAAATGTATATATCAAGAAATGAAAGCTGATATTCTGATCTAATGTCTCATTTTCATCTTATGGATGGAAAGTACAAAAGATACTCATCATATCTTGCCATATCTGTGAAGGTTTTCAGCCAGCCGGGTCATTTGAAAAAGTCTCATAATAATAGGTGTAATATTAATAGGTTCTTAGACACCCTATATTTTAGCATTTTTTATATATTAGTATATTTTAAATACTCTAAAATTAGAGAAAAATATATATATATATATATATATATATATTTATATATATATATATATATAACCAGGGAATGGGTATAAGTGATTCCTGAAATGTTTATTATGAAATGTTTAGCAGAGTGAGAAATTACTATTTTATTCAATCTACAGTAAATCTACAGTAATTTCATGGGAAAATGGCACAATCTTGAGCACTCTAATCAGGGTTTGGTAGCACACCAGTTATTTATGCATTACAGTTAATACTAGCATTGTCTATCATATAAGATTTAGCTTTCCTTATTTAATTGCTATTCTTCATCATTTTGTTTGCTCCATGGTAATAGTGTTGCTTAATCTGTAATAAAAACACAAACTCCAGGGGTTCAAAAACATTTGACTGGCAGTAAATTATCATGATTTCTCCACTCATCTAAGGTTTGAACAATCGCTTTGAAATATTATTACAAGACAGTATGGGGACATATTGCATCCTGTACCTTTTCTTCATACCACAAAATGGTGAATATGGCACAGAACTAGATCCACAATAGTCAAATTTCACATAATGACCTGCAAAATTTTGAAAATAAAGAAACTCGGTTATTTGAGTCCACAAAAATTGAGATGTTTTGATTATATGAGAATATTAGAATACCTACGGAAGACATTAATCTTCTTGCCTTCACCCATGCCCTCTTCGACACACACACACAATTTAATGTATGAGATAGAGTTCTTACTCTGGCAGAATCGTTATTCTTGTTTCATCTCTCCAAATTATTTTCACAGCATTGAGATTTTAACAAAGACTTGCCATTTCACAGGCAAGAAATAAAATATTCAGAATGACAGATCATTTCCATGCAAATCATCCAAATGAGTCACATCAAATCTGGGTCATGATTCAGCGAGGGGGGGAAAGTAGCCGAATGTAATCACACTGGTCAGAAACAGTAGGAGTCAGTGACATTCTACTTGTGATTAGTTGAAAAGAAAAGAAAAAATGAGTAGCACCTGAAAACACACACCAAAAAATCTGGTATGGAAGACAACAGCATGCTTTGCTTTCAGGGTTATTTTAATGTCATCAGCATTCGTGAGTTTGCTTTGTTGTTAATGAACTAAGAGTGTTTCTTCCTGAATGTATAAGCGCAGCTCTCTCTGGGATGTTTTACTCTTGATCTTTCAATTTCACACGTACTGCTAGCTGAAGTATCACTATAGGGATTAAAACTGCCACTCACCAGATGCCTTTTATATGCAGCTACTTGTAATGTACAAATTCACCAAATGAAATGAGATTTTTAACCTTAAGTCGCTACAGCATACGCTTAACATTTAAAAGAAAAAAAAAAGAATTTGGAGTTCGGCAGGCATCTGAATTTTATATGAAACATTTTTGTCCCTGGATAGTTTTTTATGGTCATTTTAAATGCCAAATGCCATGTAACAGATACATTTTTTTAAAAAACAGACTTTTTTCCTCTTGATCAAATTTAGTTAACATGAGCCCTGATCTCATCCGTATTCAGTAAGAGGTGAATGCCTATTCTGTTCTACTGGAAATAAGCGATACTAATATAATGAACTGAGTATAAATCTGGAGGCATGGCAGGTGCTACGTAGTTACAGGGCCTCTCCTACAGAGACTGACATTTGGTTGGCTTGTTTGCTCAGCCCGCATAATGGAAAGTGATAGTGACAGGGAATGAGAGGTCGAAAATTGGACTGAAATCACCCGACACTGTGAGCTGATGGCTCTCAAGCGTTTCCCATTTTAATTCAGCATCCTTCCGACTATATCTGTGCACACAGCCATCATCCACTGGGACAACTCCCACATGATGGTTACCATTCACTCCTACTTGGCAGTCCACATCAGGAGCTCTAGATATAAAGAAAACAACCAGGTGAGAGGTAAATGATACTAAACAAATTTGGTCCATATCCATCTCATTTCCATATTTGTTGCATGTTTTCGCCAAAGAGACACAAGGAACTCTAAGTCTCTCGGATGGTAAAATGAAAGTAAACAAGGTTTGCTTCACAGAAGAACCATTATCTTAAGAACGTTTTTGTAACAGTGCTGGGTTTGCCTCATGCTATAGCAACCCTGTTACCATAAATGTATCAAAATAGCTTTCATTTGTGTGACCAAAATGAATCATATTGTTGAAGAGAAAGCTCTTGTCAGTTTGATCGATGAGCATAGGTTTTGATGTATATTATTTGGCTCAGAGAGAACTGAGATTCGTTTTCAATGGAAACAATCGGACTGGGTCTAGATGAGATCCATCTGAGCCCTGTAATTTGTGGCAAGTTGTCCCATTCTCACTAATGTCTTCTGTGGTAGTATTTTGCAGGCGAGAAAGTGTCAGGTTTGGAGACTGACAGGCTCTTAGGCATGTAATCCACAAATGAGATCATTCTCCCAGCCTAGCTCTGACAGGAAATTGACTTTTTCTTTGCTGCCAGGCCCCTTCTCCTCATTGTTATGTTATCTCTTTCAATTCCATAGCTTGCCTTTCTCTCTCTCTCTCTCTCTCTCTCTCTCTCTCTCTCTCTCTCTCTCTCTCTCTCTCTCTCTCTCTCTCTCTCTCTCTCTCTCTCACTCTCTCTATCTATCTATCTATCTATCTCTCTCTCTCTTTCTCTCTCTTTCATTATTAATATGATAATGCTCTGATAATGCTCTGTGTCATATTTTTATGGTGCATGAGTGTGCAGCGTCTCCTAAAAGCACCTGGAAATGTCTCCTCAATGCTATTCCTTTAATACACGTACCTGTGTAGCCAGAAATAAAATCGCTCGCATCCTTAACACTGCTAATTCAGCGAACATCTGCTTGACACTAATTCATCTTGTATATGCTCTCTGCTGTGCTGTTGGGCTTCCGTGAGCATCGCAGGTGTATCTCCGGCACACCCCTCCCACAGCTAAATGCACAATTTAGGTTCCCAGAGTGCAAATGTGAGCCCATTAGTCTGGAATGATAAAGAGAGTTCTAGTAGGATCTATGGGTAGTGAGGAGGTTAATGTTGTATGTCGGGCTATTAGTGTTTGCCATTACATTCTTTTTCAGTCACACACCCACTAATGCATTCTTAAGGCCAGAGTGCTCTTAAGGTACTGACTTAATTTATTAGAACACTCCTCTTATTTGTCATGGTCGGTATTTCTTATGGCGCTTTCACGTGCTAATGAAGTATTCTAATGAGGGTTTGAGAAGAGATTACAGAGTGTGAGTAAGATATTTCAATATCAGCGTGAAATTCTAATATCCAAGCGACAATTCGATGTTCTTCTCAAAAGACATACAAAAACACTTACTGTATATTTTCACAGCGTGGTTTCCTGCCAAAAAGCTCATTCAAAATCTCATATCTGGAAAAAAAAAAAAAAAGGAACAAGCAGGAAAGTGTTGAATGGAGAGAATTCTGGCCCCGAGCTAAGGATGATTTCTAGCAAAGCTTGACAAAATCTTGTGAAAAGCTGTTACACATCTTATCAGATCCATCATGTGTTACGCACTGAACCTTTCACAGAATCGTCAGAGATCTAGACTGCTTGCAGCATGTGCAACCATGTTCACTGTACTCTTTCACATGTGCTTATATCACTCATCGACAGATAACATCTTTTCAGATCAATGGTTTACTTTTGTACTTTAATTGACCTCTACTTTATCTTCTGAGTGTTTCTATCTATTAGTCATTGTGTTGGGTAATGGAAGGTGGAAATGGACAAATTGAGCCTGGCAGATGCTAAAATGCACAGCAGAGAAGAGAGAAGCCATGTTTCGTGCTATTTCTTGCAAATATATCCAAAAAACAAATTGCTATATTAGAATTTGTGCTTTATGATGGTAATAAAACCCATATATGTAAAATGATTCATGTATGATTCTCCATCATAGCTGGTCTGCACCTATAAATTCTCGGCAGTACTAAAGAAAAGGAATCATCTTCTAACAGTTCATGAACAGCCTGCACTCATCAGCAAGGAAATGGAAAGGTTCAGTATGTTGACTGACTCATTTTTATCCAACATGTTTCAAAATTTATGACAACTGTCACTGAATGTTTTGTATATAAAGGATTTGTTAGAGATCCCCTCGCAATCGGAGTCGCTCACGACGCGACTCACTTCCGCATTCTATTCTCCGCGCCGCAGTTGAGGACAGCCGGCAGTTTACTTCCGCGTTCATAGATTCACGTTTGTTTTCATTGCCATGTACTTGTGTTTTGGTTTACGTCATGTCTCTGCCTTTGAATGTTTATTGGTTCTCTGTCCATGTCATGTCCCTGCCTTCGTATGTTCATTAGTTTCCCATTTATTGTTTAATTATGTGTTTCAGGTGAGAGATTTAAACCTATTTAAACCTCTTCCCGTTTCCGCCTCAGTGCGTAGTATTAGAGTTCATCCTAGCATGTGCTGTACGCCTGCTACCTTCTCGCTTTCTCTTGCCCTTAGCTCATAGCTCATAGCTCATAGCTCACCTTAGTTCATAGCTCATAGCTCATAGCTCACCTTAGTTCATAGCTCATAGCTCATAGCTCTCAGCTCTCAGCTCATAGTTCATAGTTCCAGTACCATAGCCTAGTTTCGGGCGTTTGCTTCAGTTCGGTTTTGTTTTGTTCCCATGTTCTGTACTTTTGTGGAATTACTGCCCTGTGGATTATCTCTTTTGGATTATTGCTTACCTTTTTTGTGGATTACTGTTCATTTCCTTTGTTTTATGTGTTCCGTTACTTTCAAATCCTGTGTTCCTAATAAACTGACTTTTCCCCTGTACATGCATCCTGCCTCCCTCCGTGTATTGTAATAGGATTTTACATTATGGTGTCCTTTATTATTCATTATACATTATAGCTCACTAAAACATGTTCACATTTGTGGTACAGTAATATTTAAAAAACTATTTTTAAAAAAGGACAATATAATTAGTTAGCCTGTTAACAGTGCAGGGTGTTTTCTGAAAGATACAAATGATCATTTAAAATCATATTTCAAAATCTAAGAAAACATGCATTTCACTATTCCAAAAAAGTGTTAACCCACCTATTTTTTTAAGTACTTTTCTTTTTTTTTTTTTTTTTGTAATTTCCTGACAATTGGTGCATTTTGTGTAAAATAGCAAACAACATAATAAAAAATAACAGGATTTTTTTTTAGCATAGAATTAGCAAATACATAAAATCGGGTTAACTGGCATCCCTGATCATGACATTAAGAACTTTCTAATAAATATTTTTTTAATTAATAATTTATCTGTACTTCAAAGTGACCATGTCAGTCAATATCACAATATTATTAAAAATAACATGAATAGAAATAATATTCCTATCATCGTCCGGAAATTCGGATGATGCAGCTTCCTGTTGAACGTGTGACTTGTGAAAAGGTGTGGGACACAATTAAAATGTGTATTTTTCATGACCTATAATGGATAACTCGTGCAAAATAATGTTTAACGCATGAGATGTTAAATCGATTCGGACAAATTAATACCAAAATAATATGATTTCTGAAGTATTTTAAAATGACAATTTGCACAGCCATCTTTTTTGCTCACCACTTTGCATATTGCACATTTAGTATGCATGCTACCCACCAATATTTATGTATTATGTGTATTTAATTATGTTTATAATACGTAATTATCTGTTAATACTTTTGTGTCCAGCATTTGTCAGTGGAGCGACCATAAGAATTTCAGTGTGCTGTTTTGCCATGTGTCAGCTGTGCAAATGTCAAATAAAAGACTTTAATGACTACATTTCAAAGTAAAATGTAGTTCTAGTAGGCTAGAATAGGTGAATGCTCTTTTCTGTATGCTGCAGATATATTCAAATTCAAATTTATTGGTCACACACACAACCATACACAATACAATGTGCAGTGGAATGCTTTTTTATGACTGACATTAAAACAGAATTTACATAAAACAGAATTTACTTGTATAGAAGTAGAAAAAGAAAAATATAAATATATATATACTATAAAGGATATAAATGATAGATGGCAGTAAAGGTATGGACTATACGTGGAATAAAGTGCAGATATGTGCAGTTGTATGTGCAATACAATGCTGTGCAACATGGAGCTGAGGTAGTTGCAGTGAAAAAGCGAATATATATAATAAATATTTATAAATACGACATAATACATGTATAGTAACAGGAATTTAGGGGGTGTGGGTGTTGTGCAACTAAATCCAAACAAAGATAGGTTTTTATTAATGTTTTAAATCGTTTTTCTGAAATATCCACATAGATTGTTGCAAAGGACACTTTACCTGTGTTTATTATCTGTACATACAGTACATATTTGTAAAAGTAAAATCATTGGGACACAAATGGCACCCTGATATCCACCAGCGTGTTAACATTACCTTTATCGACTTATAAAAGTATAAAAATGCTGTATTTTATTTTGGAATATATTTCGGTTGCTGTATATTGTAATTTATTTTGATGCGTTTACATTTGCCATTTTTGGTATTACTTTTTAAAAAGAAATTGGAAAGTATTTTTGCCCGCTCCTGCATGATAACCAGGTGTGCATTGGAGTCTCATATGGACCGAAAGTGCGAATGTGATCTTGAGTGCATTCCAGCTCAATGCCCTGAAGTGCTCAACTGCTTTCATATCTGTGCCATTATTCAGATCCGCCCCCTCCATCTGCCTGTGCGCTCTTCCTCAAGCTCTGTGTAAAGTGTTTCCAGCTTACCTGCTTCATATCTGCATTCTATCATGTTCTCAAGGCAAACGTAATGATCTATGCTTTCACTGCGTGACTACAAGCCCTGTAGCTCATTAACACTTTACCATGTGCAGCCCATGTAAAGTGTGTTATCTTCTTTGTTAGTTACACCCAAAATAGTAAATTGAAGTGATTATCATTTAAAATCCTGAATTATACTGTTTCACCACTTGTTTATTGGACTCTAATGGGTTCATGTCTGATAATCTGATTAAGCCCCATACTATATACGTGAGTAGTAAAGTGTTTTTTGTTTTTTTTTAGATATGGGGTGGTATAGGGGAGGGGTTTTACCAGAGGATCAGCCCATCTAATTAGTATGTATAGGACAAGGTTGCATTTGCAGATTATCTGATCTGATTTACTGGTGCTGTATACAATAATTCCTAATACTCAAGGGATGATTTAAATCTACAGAGGCCAGATTGGATTCATTAAGTCTGCATAAATTGCATAGAGCTACCAGATCTGTCTGAAACATGATTTGAGATCAGAGTTGGGGTGGCATTGGAGTCGCCCCTGCAGTAAAACCACTTCAAGATTATAATCCAGTCGACTCAAATTACTACCTCTAAATCTAAATGACTGGAGACCTTCACAGACATATATTTGCTAGCCAAATACTCGTTCTAAGTAGCATTAAGTGTCAGTACAGGTCATTCCCAGTCCTGCAATAGCTGATAAATTGCAAGGCCATTTGGACATGTGGTATAGAGTAACAGATGTTTGGCATGTCATGAGGGGCAGGATAAAACTGTGGGGGATTTTTCACTTCCCAGTCCACATCACTGAACATATTTACTTCTAACAGAGATTGTGTTTTACATACACACACACACGCACACATACACACACTCTCACAATGCATGTGGCTCAGAAACATGGGCATAAACACATAAAAATAATCCCTCAGATATGAATACATAAAAACACATGGCACACTGAGACAGATACACAAACACTAAATTTTACTTACACTTACATTAGACGTGAAATTAAAATGGGAAGCTGTATAACTCCAGTTTATCTCATTAACTAAATACATTTAGAAAAGAGTCATTAACTAAACAAATTGTAATAACTTATTATTTCATACGGAAGGCCTAAGCGGCCATGCCTTATTAATTTTTTTTCTTTGTTGTTTTCTCGTGATCTTGACTTAATTTTTTCGTGATCTTGACATAACCAAAAGCTGTTTACTCATGACGTAATTTTATTTGAGAAAATCTCGCGCCTCGTGAATGGAACTGGTGGTACATGCACGTTGGCATCTTCGCCATCATAAATTTAATAATTGCCCGCTGTAGAGATGGACTTTATCTCCGCATTAAGAAACAGGGTTTTCCCCTTCTCAAGTGTCAGACACTAATATGGAAGTCGTCAATCCTGCAGGGATGATGTATTTTTGTAGGCCAACCCGGAAGTTAGCATCACGCTGGTTCCCTCGACAAAAATCCAGTAGGATTTTTCCAGTAGCTTTTTCAAGACACGTAAAAGCTTAACAAAATCACGAGTGGGGTATTACTGATGTATTTTATGTCATTGTATAAAACGTGAACATATCTTGAGATGTTAACCACAGACCTTATTTCAGTCATTTAACAAAAAACCCATTCAAAAAGTCCATTGACTTTGGGATGATGGATGTCGAGTACACAGAAAAATTAAGTTGAGATCACGAGAAAACAACTTTTGTTATGTCGAGATCATGAGACAATTAAGTCAAGAAAACAAAAAAGTAAACAATAATAATGCATGGCCGCTTAGGGCTTCCGTTATTTCAAGCTTGATGAACTGTGAATCATTGCTCCCTTGATGAAAACTTATCAAATCAGTTTTGTCTAGAAATGCATGTAAGCCATATTATATTGTTGGATTATAAATAAATGTGAAATCATAGGCATGTCCTTTCAGATATTGCGACCCTAACCCTAATCCTAAAATTGGAAATTATTTCCAACCTTGAGATCATATCAGATATAATTTGTTTTTGCCATTTAACTTAATTCTCTGGAAGTATTTTTCTTTTCCCATTTTTGCTGACCCATTTCCCTATACATGAATAATGTCCTAGATAAGCCCATAAATTGTGCATACTCATTAATGATGTGTTTTTTTTTCATTATGCAACTAGGTTACTTGTCAAATGATGAATAAGTAGATGATGGCCCTACGTGCAATCATTTATAAAAATATAATGATGCAGTGACTTTGTTGGTCTTTAAACGGTGTGTGAGTTGAGTACATCATGAACCAAAAAAGCAGCTCTGGCTCTGATCTTACATTGATTGATTACCTACATTCACCATCTACTTTAATAGGAACATCTGTACACCTGCACATTAATGCAGCTATCTAATCATATTATCTAGTCAGCTAATCACATGGCAGCACAATGCATAAAATCATACAGATATAGGTCATGAGCTTCAGTTAATATTCACATCAAAGATCAGAATGAGGGGAAAATTTGATCTCTGTGACTCTGATTGTGGCTTGGATGTTGCTGCCAGATGCGCTGGTTTGAGTATTTCATAAACTGCTGATCTCCTGGGATTTTCACACACAACAGTCTCTAGAGTTTACACAGAATGGTGCATGGAAAACATTGAGGAAGTGACAGTTCTGTAGGTGAAAACACCATGTTGATAAGAGAGGTCAGAGGAAAATGACCAGATTAGTTCGACCTGCCAGGAAGGACATACAGCACATGCCGCACATCAAAGCTATATTCCTTGGTCTTACCCATTGTTATGAATGACTAAGGGAATTTGGCTTGTGTGTTACCTCATATTTATACCCCTGTGAAACAGGAAGTCATGGTTGAACAATTTCCTGTTCCCAGTCACCCAGGTGTACTAAAAAAATGTAAAATATCGCACATTTAACAAAGATATATATATTTTTTTATAAACCTGTGTTTTGTTTGCAATTGTTTGATATCCATGAGAGCAGAGTATTTTTGTGAATTTTTTGAACAATAAACAATAAAGACAATTTTTCACAGCCTTCTTTGCTCATATTTACCAGGGGTGCCAATATAATGTATGTAGTAACTCAAATAATCATTCTTTACAACCATGGTGAGCAGAAAAGCATCTCAGAATGCACAAAACATTGAACCTTGAGGTGGATGGGCTACAACAGCAGAAGACCACATTGGGTTCCACTCATGTCAGCCAAGAACAGGAATTTGAGGCTATCATGGCACCCAAACTGAACAGGTGAAAATTAGATTAAAAAAAAAAAATAAAAAATCTCCTGGTGTTTTTCCAGTCTTCAACTATCCAGTTTCAGTGAGTGTATGTGGGCCAGGGTTGAGTTGGCCAGGAGTTTTGTATTTCAATTGCATTTTTTTTCTTTCTCTTCTTATGTGCAGGAAACAGGCTGTAAATAGTTTCCTTGGTAACGGTAGAAAGAAGGGATTTTCTCGTTTGAGCAGCTAAGCTTCACATGATGGTAGCAGAGTTAATAAGAGGAAGAACAGGAAAAAGGAGGGCACTGCTTTTCTAAAGGCACCGGATTCTCAATATAAATTTTTCGGCTTAACAAAAGCTTGAACAACTGCAACCTTGGCAAGGGGTAGGACAAGTGTTCCTACTTCCATTAGAGCCTGGGTGACATTTTTAAGCACGAGTGTTGTGAAAGTAAATGAGACATCAACAAAACAAAAACTACTTCAGTGCAGTTGCTAGGAAACATGGCAGCAAACGAGCTTTCAAACAGTACAACCACAGCATATTTTTGGAACACAACAGTGTTGTTCTTAGGAGAAATAGCATTGGATGTTAATACATATGTGAGTGCAGGAGACTCTTAGACAGAAGCTTATTAAAGATCTTTTCAAGTGGGTGGGCACTCAAATTAATCTTTCAGACACACACTAAACCTTGTATTAAATTACATTGTTTCTCTGTTCAAAGTGAATTTTAGTCCAGAATTAGAAGAAAGACCACACTGCACCATTAGTGTTAATGATCTTCAGTAGCAAATACCTCTCTCATTTGGGATGAAAGGTCTTTATATCAGTTCTTGTCTTCATTCCGATGTATGATAATAAAATTTATTTCAGTGGGAGTTTTTTTTTTCTTGTAAAACTATTTATTTTTTAATTTATTTAAAAATAAATAGTTAAAATTATTTATTTTTAAATAGATTTAAATAGATTTTTATTCCAGATATTATAAAAATTTTCTTTGTAAAACTCCTATTTAATTTTTGAATACGTTTACCTTATATCTCCTTCCTTTATAAAAAAAAAAAAAAAAAAAAAAAACATATTTCAGCTTTTTTTTTTTTAAACATTGTCTTCCTACAATAAAATTTCACTCTCACAGGTCGCTATGCCTCCATCGCCATTATCCTTATGATCAAATTCATGTTTGCCCTCTCTCAGTCATCTGCATCAGGCTGTCTTAACCAAGAGCATTGAAAGAGTTCAGTGGGTGGTATCGATTTGAGCATGTGCTGTGCTATGGCATGGGGAACCGTATGGAGCTGTATCAAAGAGGCCTGCCAGCCCAGATGGCTTCGGCTCAATTCTCTGGGTAAAGAAGAACAGGATTCGCTGTGCACACTGGCTCTGTCTCAGCCAGTGAAAGGTGTTCAGTAAGATCTGGACCATTGTCAAATGTAGGTGCCATTCCATGGGATGAAAGACAGGAGAGCAAATTAACCTTTAATTCTTGAGAGTTGAAATGTCCCAAGCAGTCAAATGAGCATTTTTATCTAATTGTCTAATTGATATAATGTTGGTCTTCTTTCTTTAGATGTGCATTTTTGGCAGTAAATTCTGCTGAATTTAAAAATTGAATATTTTTCCCACAACAATGTCTCAATTCTCTCCCCCTTGTTGTCTCAATATATAAACTAGTTGATTACGAATGGAGTGTTGTCATTCTCCTGATAAGCCTGGTGGTTGTTATGCCAAAAATCATAGTCCATATTGTTAGGCATAAGATATGAAAGAAATGCACAAGGATCAGGATTTGAATTCTTCTGAGTAATACAATCAATGCTTGTATTATATTATTGTTATTTTGATTAAATGTTAAATTGTCAGTGACCAAAATTCTGTTTTATTGGCATTCAATTCTCCAATCCCACATACTCACACACACTACAGACAATTTGGAAATGCCAGTCAGCCTACAACACACACAGGGCAGTTGCGGGAATCAAACCCCCAACTCTGGAGGTGCATGCTAACCACTACGTCACCATGCCCCCCATCATTTTTTGCAGTATCCCACTGAATATAAAATCATTCTTGAATATATTTCCCCCAACAATGCCTCTTCCCATTTTAGTTAGAAGATAAAAAAAAAATTTTTAAAACTACCTGGTAAAGCTTTTTTGCCAACCATAGTCCATATTATCATCATAATAGTCCATTTTGTAAAACACAAAAAAAATATATAGAATCCACATTAAGTAATGCAATCATTGCATGCATTATATTTTCAGCGATCAAAATTATGTTTCATACAAGCAATCGTCCAATACTATCTATTAATTCTATTAGTATGGTTCAAACTATATTTAAAATCATTTTCAGACATGGCTTTCCGATTAGTGAATCATAGGTACTGCAATATGACTGTATTCTTTAGTCAGTATCCTTCTGACAGCACTCTTACAATGCTTTTACACTTTTACAACACAGTCTGATTCAGCTGTTCCAGTTTACGAGGCAATATACTTGTGCTCTCCAGAGTAAAGAGTGAAAATGCAGTGGGGGCTAAAAGTTCTCCCCGAGTCTCTCGCTTGTCTGAGTGTGACAGGTGAACTGTGAGGAATGCATGTGCCAGACCAGCCAGCTGAACAGCTTTGAGCTAAACCTGCAGAGCAGCGGAGAGCAGCTGGTTGTGGCATGGTTGAGGAAGTCTTGCCTCTCTCGCTTTAGAGCTGTCAGTCGAGCACAGAGATTGTGTTAGAAGGATTCCCTTGAGCAACAATCCAAAAGGGGACAACAAGGGATGCACACACACATCCAACCCCATTCACACACAGGTATAGCAGATGTACACAATTTCTTGGGTCCATCAAAGGAGGACTGTTTACAGCTAATAAGAATTAGATTACAACACAGATTTAACCCATGGAAGTCAAGAATAACCTTAAATTTATTGCTTTCCTGTCAGATGGAGAAGGATATGGAACTAATGTGTGGAGCAACTCCTACAGCAAATGTTCAAAATACACTGCACGAATCACGCAACCACACACACACACACACACACGCACACGCACACGCACACACACACGCACACACAGTCTATTAACTAGAGCAGAAGATTGGTATTGGCCTTACCTCACCTGTCGGTGGTGTTTGGAATTGGTTAGATTAGTTCATGGCCTGCTTGGCAGGACTCAAATAGAGCCAGTGAGGTTCTCTTACAGGAGCAGAACAGAATGGCAGAGGGACATTTAAGCTTCCTGTAGTCTTTCAGGCTTGAACCTGTCACTAATAACCATAAGGTATGTCCACTCGACATACCCAGCAGACAACAACAATTACATAATGTCCTGGGTTAGGCTCCAGCATCGAAAATCTGATTCAGAACACAATTTATTTACTTAGCTATGTTTGTGAATTCCCCGGTGTGCAGGACATTGTTAATACACCATTTTTCTGTGGTGTAAAAGGCATGACATTCCACACTCTCAGAAATAAAGGTACCATACTGTATTTCCTTCTCACTGGGGTGGTAAAGCTTTAAAGGAACATCAGTGGTCTTTATGTAAAGATGCACTCTTGATCCGGGCATGGTGGCTTAATGGTTAGCACGTTTGCCTCACACCTCCGGGGTTGGAGGTTTAATCCTGAGTTTGTATGTTCTCCTCGTGCTTCAGGGGTTTCTTCCGGGTACCCCGATTTAATCCCCCAGTCCAAAGACATGCGATGTAGGCTGACTGGCATTTCCAAATTGTCTATGTGAATGTGTGTGTAGGATAGGCTCCAGGCTCCCCGTGACCCTGTGTAGGATAAGCGGTATGGAAAATGGATGGATGTACTCTTGATCGTACCACCTCAGTGACAAGGAAAGGTACAGTTTGGTACCTGTATTTCTGAGCATGCACTATTGCTAATTCAGATTATGTATTTCTATATTAAACTTTCCATAAGATACAAACATTTATCATGTAGACATCAGCTCTCTTAAATGTACAGAGTACCCTGCTGTCCTGGTTTACAATAGCTTATCTTCCATCTTCTACCACTGCAGTTTAATGAATCATTGTGTTTTGTTGCATTACTGACATAGAGTATTATACAGGTACAGTTCATGATACAATTCAGATCATGATTCTGCATTTAATGTTTCATTCCTTATTCAAGTGTAAGCTCAGAATCTAATTTCTAATTTCAAATTGTAGTTAATACAAAAACATATTATCGTACGAGCAAGATGCCAAAAGGAAAACTTTGTAAACTGTCTTGTGTGGATGCCAGTATGGTAATCAGTGAGAAAATGGAAAAGGCTCAGCAGTAATCAGAGAACATTGGCAACATTTGCTAGTAGACTTGATTGTATTATAATGGAACACCACTGGCACACCACTTAGAGAAAGAGAAAGAGATGCTTCTACTTACACATGCACTTTTGTCTATGTCTGACTGTGTGTGTGTGTGTATGTGTGTATGTGATAATAATAATAAGAAGAAGAAGAAGAAGAATTTAATTTAAGTGGCTAGCATGGCTCTCGTCGCCACAGCCCGGGTTCGATTCCGGGTTCCAGTCAGGGAATCAACCCCAGCCACTGGAGGGTTGCACTCTGAGTGCTGCTCCCAAGCCCGGAAAATGGGGAGGGTTGCATCAGGAAGGGCATCCAGCGTAAAACTTGTGCCAGAATCAGTAGGCGGACAGGTGATCCGCTTTAATGGGAGCAGTCGGAAGGGGGGGTGGGGGGGACCACCAAAATGGACTAGGAACATCTCTACATCTTCACCTTCATAAAATTGCATAGATGCTTGAATATAAACTGTTGGACATGTCCCATTTCCTAATTTTCCTAATTCCCAGTGCTATTATTAATGGACTACAGTGCTGTTATGAAAAGGCATGAGGTTTTGGGATATCTTGTTTTACTGACTTTGCTCTCTTCTACTATGAAAATATATTGTGCTTCACTATAGGTAACAGTAGCATATAGCTAACTGGCTAGTTTACTATAACAATCAACAGTATTTAATAGTATTATCCATGTAATCAAACTAGCTAGCTTAGCACACAGGTACGTGGCTGAATTTTATTTTTTTTTTCAAAATGTCCATCGTTTAAATTGAAAAGTGTGAATTTAGCTGTTTAAGACTTTTGAAGAAAGTGCCCTTTGTTAAGTACACATCCCAGGAAGCTAAAGAACTTACAGGGTGTAAAAGAGATCAAGACAATCATATTTTTCTTAGTTTTCAAATTAGTAAGAAAAATATGTACTTGCAAACCAACATGAACATGCTCACATAAGAGAGGAAAGAAGCTGAACCTTGCCTATAAACCATCTCTGTTAATTATTACTGTTTCATAATGTCTTTTTAATACCAGGTCACAGCAGTTGTTGACTAAAAAGACAGCTTGTTCAATTTAGTTATATCTCTGAGCGTAGCTCAGCTCATGTTTAATTAGGCAATGTTCATGCATATTTTAGCTGATAGTGGCACTTAAGGAACTCACGTTTTGCAGTCACATCAACAAATAACCTCCACAGGAATTACAGTGTGCTACATTACTCAGGATGCACTTTGGGTTTCACACATAACTTTAAAGAATCTCTTTTTTGGCTCATACGTCTAGCACTTTCTTTCCACCCACACAAGGTTTTCACTCATTCTCCAGGTTCACTAGAGAGACCAACAATCTGATGGAAAATGAAATTTTTCGACACTTATTATCTAAAGTTAACTTTTCTTCCTGAAGGTTGTAAAAGATTAATTCGAGCAATCTGACAACTAAGTCTTTCCGTGCAACATGTTCCTGCATGAGGTTAAATTGAAAGAAAAGCCTGAATCCAAAAAGAGTTATGATTTGTAAAAAGAAATTTCAGTAAGTTGATTTAAACAGGTTCATCACGTAGGGTGTGTTTCACCAGATATATTAAACACTTATAGTCAAATGGAAGAATCATTTTGTTTCAAGCCAACCTTGTTCCTATCTAACTGGACATGTTTTACAGCAGGTACAGTGGAGGAAAAAAGTATTTCATCCCCTGCTGATTTTGTACGTTTGCCCACTGACAAAGAAATTATCAGTCTATAATTTTAATGGTAGGTGTATTTTAACAGTGAGAGACAGAATAACAACAAAAAAATCCAGAGAAACGCATTTTAAAAAAGTTATAAATTGATTTGCATTTTAATGAGTGAAATAAGTATTTGACCCCTTCGACTTAGTACTTGGTGGCAAAACCCTTGTTGGCAATCACAGAGGTCAGACGTTTCTTGTAGTTGGCCACCAGGTTTGCACACATCTCAGGAGGGATTTTGTCCCACTCCTCTTTGCAGATCCTCTCCAAGTCATTAAGGTCATTGTCAATGCCCTGGCTGAGGGAAGGAGGTTCTCACCCAAGATTTGACGGTACATGGCCCCGTCCATCGTCCCTTTGATGCGGTGCAGTTGTCCTGTCCCCTTAGCAGAAAAACACCCCCAAAGCATAATGTTCCCACCTCCATGTTTGACGGTGGGGATGGTGTTATGACTTGGGGTCATAGGCAGCATTCCTCCTCCTCCAAACACGGCGAGTTGAGTTGATGCCAAAGAGATCTGACCACACCTGACCACAACACTTTCACCCAGTTCTCCTCTGAATCATTCAGGCAAACTTCAGATGGGCCTGTACATGTGCTTTTTGAGCAGGGGGACCTTGCGGGCGCTGCAGGATTTCAGTCCTTCACGGCGTAGTGTGTTACCAATTGTTTTCTTGGTGACTATGCTCCCAGCTGCCTTGAGATCATTAACAAGATCCTCCCGTGTACTTCTGGGCTGATTTCTCACCAGTCTCATGATCACTGAAACTCCACGAGGTGCATGGAGCCTCAGACCGAGGGAGACTGACAGTTTCTTCCATTTGTGAATAATCGCGCCAACTGTTGTCACCTCTTCACCAAGTGCTTGGCGATGGTCTTGTAGCCCATTCCAGCCTTGTGTAGGTCTACAATCTTGTCCCTGACATCCTTGGACAGCTCTTTGGTCTTGGCCATGGTGGAGAGTTTGGAATCTGATTGATTGATTGCTTCTGTGGACAGGTATCTTTTTACAGGTGACGAACTGAGATTAGGAGCACTCCCTTTAAGAGAGTGCTCCTAATCTCAGCTCATTACCTGTGTAAAACACACCTGGGAGCCAGAAATCTTGTTGACTGATAGGGGATCAAATATTTATTTCCCTCATTAAAATGCAAATCAATTTATAACTTTTTTGAAATGCGTTTTTCTGGATTTTTTTGTTGTTATTCTGTCTCTCACTGTTAAAATACACCTACCATTAAAATTATAGACTGATCATTTCTTTGTCAGTGGACAAACGTACAAAATCAGCAGAGGATCAAATACTTTTTCCCCCCACTGTATTTGTAATTCCATCTCCAGATGGCTACAAAAATATCTTCAATTTACTGAGCAGTATAGTGACTTTAGCACAAATGAACTTCATAAAATAGCTGCAGTGGTGGGGAAATGTCCCCCATTCTGGTTTCACACATATCTCAAAGATGGATTTTCTGCTTCACCACATGAAACACTGAATGGCACATTGATTATTACACCACTTCAGATTCACTACCTAAGCTCCAATTATCTCTGCTGATGTGCTTTGGCATGAATTATACCTTTTCCATCACTGGCAACTAAAGCGCCACAAAGAGGTTTTCACACTGAGAGCCCAGTTTGTGTCTTACTGTACTTCTGTGTCTGCCAGCTGCTACCAAGTCTGTGCTAAAGTAATGTTTATTGTGAACTTAAGTATTGTTCTGAAGCACCCATCTTAGGACTGTGGAATTACTCATCGCTTCCACAGGACTGTGGAATTACTCCAAATCCAGCTTCTATCCTTGAAAATATTCCCTTATTTAAATTATCCGATTCCAATAACATCTAAGTGTTTAGTTGGTGGTGATTAATTTGAACACTGAATCAGGGCTGTCAGTTGAAGCCTGATGAATGCGTTCTACTCTGTATTTCGTCTTTGCAAATGTGCCTCCATAAGGCTTTCTGATCTCTCTGGGAAATTAACAAGGACTTGGGGCTGAATGCAAGTGGTTTCATCACTCTGAAAAATTTGCGTGGGCCCTGGCACATAGAAGCCTCTGATATGTACTGCTGAGGAACATGGTTTTAATGAGTAATGTTATGCAGACAAAAAAAAAGCCTCATTACTTTTCCAAGTAATTATGGTAATAGGATACAATTTAAGACTATAAATACTACACTGAAGTACATTTGAATTTGTATAGGTATAGATACACAAATAGCATTTAAAAAAAAAAATTATCATGAGAAAATACCATGTGAATAGTAAATAGATGAAACAGGCCCAAACATAGGTACACCCTATTCAGTACACACTTCAGGTTATTGTAGCTCACTGTCTTGGTTTGATCTCAGCAGTTAACAACACTAAGGGCGTTTTCACACCTGGCTTGATTGGAACGTTTGTTTCAGAACCTGGTTCCCATGGTTTGGTTCATTTAGCCATATATGAACACTGCAATCACGCTCGGATCCACACCAAAACAACTGGGGCAAGACCACCTCATTCAGGATTGCAAACGAACTCTGGAGCAGTTTGCTTGTCGTGAGAAAGGAATCCAAGCCAATGGAATAACGAACCAACCTGTATAGCAATGCTTAATGGGAACTGCCTTACATAAAAAACGTGTTTGTTTTGCTAATGGCTCACAACATGAATCGTGGTTTAACTTGGACCAAAGACGAGGTAAAACGCCTCATTGAAATTCGGTCTGATGAGTATATTTCTGAACAACTTTCAAAAATGCATAAAAACACAGAGGTTTACAAAGTGTTAGCGAGCGTCTCAATGAGATGGGCTTTAATCCCTCTGTGTAACATATAAATTAGATAAATTACAATAGCTACAGCTAAAAAGAAAGCCGCAATAAGCTTGTAGAGCTGCTGTCTATCCATCTGGATGGATGATCGCTATGGGCGGAACTCCGGAACATAAACAGGTGCACTCTGACCAATGAGAGGACAGTTTACTCACATGTGACTTAAACACATTTTGGTATGCTTTGAAATGTTGCCTTGTGAAAGCGAACTGAGCCAAGGTGAAAATACAACATTGTAACAATTTAAGTCCCCATGTTGGAACAAAGCACAAATCTACAGGTCTGAAAACACCCTAAATGCTAGTTGCCTATGTAACAGTGGTTTGATAAACCCTGGATAACCGCTAGGGCAATAAGAATCATCTGGAAACATTCTTGTTTCCAGTGTATATGCACACACATGTCACAAAGTGACATATGACATTTGTTCATCATTCATTCATCCTCAGTACTGCTTTATCCTGGTCATGGTTGCAGTGGATCCAGAGCCAATCACAGGAACAATGGGGACACATTCTGAATGGGACACCAGTCTATCGCAGGGCACCATGTACTAACACATTCACACACTCATTCACACCTAGGGGCAATTTAGTGTAGCCGAACCAGGAAACTGGAGAATCCAGAGGAAACCCACACAGACATGGGAAGAACATACAAAACTCCACACAGTAAAATGAGCTCAGTATCAAACTGGGGTCCTTGGAACTGTGAGGTGACACAGCTTTTTTTTTTTTTTTTTTATGTCTTATTGACATAAGACTGTCACACTGACCTTGTGCCGCCTTGATGATTAAAGTATCTGTGTCACAATGTTGTCTGAGCAGACTAGTAGGTAATGATGTCTCAGAACTGGTAAGACAATTTTTAGGGCCTGATTTACCTCCCTCAATTCTAGCTGGGTGATATGTTCAGATCTCACATCCCTGATCTCACAGGGAGGGTTTCACACTCCTATGTACCTGTGGCACCACACTGCCCCCACCCAGTGAGGGAGGCATCTGCAGTGACTATTATGGACTTAGACTTGGAATGCCTGTCCTTCGAATGCAAAATTCAAAAAGCATCTGTGTTCTGGGCCAATGGGAACAATAAGTGTTCTGCAGATCCTCCAATGTGAACCAATCCTGTTGCTTCAAGGAATCAATTACATCTGACAACCTTAGCATACATAAAGGAAGGGCTTTTAAGAACCAATTCAGCAATTCTATCAAATGAATGGAGTGTGGTTTTTACGAGGCTCTGAGGTGAGAGAATATTGGGAGATGACAGTGGAACTGGAGTTTGTATCCCTGTGACATTGATATCAGGACCCATTGATCAGATATAGTCACTGCCCAGTGAACAATATTTTTGGCTGTAAATTGTTGTATATGGGGCCCTTTTGTGGTGGGGAAGTGTTGTTTAAGGCCTACTCCATGGGGTGAACATAGGGTGGTCATGCCCCCTAATAGGGGACTGAGAGGTGTCTGTCCCTGTCTAGGCCTGGTGTGAGGCAGCAGAACCTTTGTGGATATTGAAAATAGGTTTCATGTTTGTTTTGTGATTCTGAAACCTGCATTCTCCTTTCCATGGCCTCTTTGACAGCAGGTCCAATATAAGTAGTATGATGTACGATCTTATATAATAGTAAGATGACGATCAACTCCCCACAGAGGGATCAATATCTGCAGATTCCAATGGTAGTGGTAGAATGGCTAACATAATGTCATATGTAATCCAATAATAAGCTCACATTAGAACCTCATCTGTGTCTACTGTCAGTCTAAACTATGCGTTAGAGCTCTCGCTAAAATCCTCTCGTTAAATTCCGTCAAGACTGGGTTGCATATC